>OY804576.1:71867866-72173467 GCA_963680875.1 Bathymodiolus brooksi | reverse complement strand
GTTGTTGACTGATTTTGTCCGTTTATATAATTATGAGTTTTGACTTTTCCTTTGTAAGATTGTTCGGAGTTCGGTAATTTTGTTATTACCCTTAATTAATGATATGGATGAGTTCCAAAAATTTAAATTCATATTGAGTAGTAATGATCTTGATATATGTAAAATATGTATTTCAGGTGTGAATAAATTGTATTCTGTCAATCAAGATCTGAAAGGGAAGTTAAAACTTAATCATTATGCAAATTATTATTACAGTATATACAGAATTATTTAAATATTTTTATATACATTGAGTGACACTGTTGTGTACAATGGGAGATAATCCTTATAAATATTGTAATCTTCAATGGGAGATAATTCATACACTCCTCAACTGTGATAACATCTTCTTTGTACATGTATTGTATGTATTTAGCTTAGTTCTGTTATGTCTTTTGATGATTGTTCAATGTTTGGACTTTAAATCAATAAAATTATTATTATTATTATTATTATTATTATTATTATTATTATTATTATTATAGTGGAGTCTAGTCCAGTGGGGGTGTCGTTTATATAATACAAAAACATTCTTGGTCCCAGGACTGAACCCTGGGGGACTCCAGAATCGACAGGGGGGTATGTAGATTTGACACCCTCAACAATGACTGCCTGAGTTCGACCTGAGAGGAAACTTTCTATCCAGTTGTTTACCTTGCCTCTTATGCCATAATGTTTAAGCTTGTGTGTTAAGAAGTTGTGGCTGACTTTATCGAACGCTTTGGAGAATTCCATAATGCGGACATCAGTTTGTTTACCATCATCCAAATTTCGAGTCATGTCGTCTATGAACCCTATAAGTTGAGTTTCGCAAGATCTAAATTTGCGAAAGCCATGTTGGAAGGGGTATAGTATGTTATATTTATCAGCATGTGGCATGACGTTATTGACTACAATAAGTTCTAACAGTTTACAACACATACAAGTTAAGGAAATAGGTCTGTTATTTTCTGGATTATACTTTGGATCTTTCATGTAAACAGGAGCAACATGGGCAGTTTTCCAGTCTGAGGGGACAACACCTGATTCAAGAGATATTTGAAAAATTAAAGTTAAAATAGGAACTATTTCGGTATCAAGTTCCTTGAGTACCCTAGGTGTTACAAACATCATCTGGGCCGGCTGCTTTGTTTGGATTTAAATTTAGGAGTTTAGCTATGCCTTCACAGGTGACGGTGGTATCAGGCATAGTTTGATAATTTGATTTTATAGACAATTTACAGTTAGATTTAAATTCACTTTCGGTTATTTTTTCAGCATTTGAAAATACAAATTTAAGCTGATCATTCATAACATTTGCCTTGGGAATGGGGTCAGTGATTAATTTACCATCTTGTTTTAATGAGATTCCTTGATGATCAGTTTGTTTGTGTTTAATATAGGTCGAAAACTTCTCCATAGAATTAAACGTTCCTTCAGTTTCCTTGGGTGTGACGATGTCCTCGATATATTGTCAATAGCTCTGTCTTAATAATTTTTGGATATGGTGTTTTATTTTCCTGAATATTTTTTGGGTGTCAAGATTTCCATTTTTTTTCATTTTCTTATAAAGTCTATCTCTCATTTGGAATGAAACATAGTTCACATCGTTATGAAAATTACGTATGTTCATATGTTCACCTAAAACAATATTTCATCATTGTAAGGACCTACCAGCACCGAGCAGGACCATTTCACCAGCACAAAACATTTGATCGCAGGTCACCTAATGTATTTTTGATATGTGCTTCCGAATCTATTTTTTTTTGGTCCATGGATTTATGGAATTTTACATTTTAGAAATTTTGCACAGCGTGTTAATATTTGTTATATACTTTTTACGGACATCGAAAAATTATTTGCATTTAAAAGATTTATTATAGAAATTTGTTATACTATTGAATGTTTGCGCAAAGACAAAATTTGCACAATATTCGATGGAAGAAATACGGAACAGGCCCGTAATGATTCATTTCTAGAAATCATTCAAATTTGCCGACATTAATAGTGGATTTAAATTTTTCAGTCCAACTTGAACAGTAATCAGTGAGTTTAAAAGCAACTTTGATTAGGCAGCTTATTGCTTCTGAAAAAAGGGGGTGGAGCGATCATCGGCTACAGTTATGCGGAGCATGCAATGCTTAAGTTGCCTTTGTCAGATTGCATATATACACACATTCAAATTCAATTGCCTTTTTTGAACTTTGAATTCCAATCCTCAAACATTTATGAATTATACATCATTCATTTTTAAGCCAAAATAGAGGCCACACCAAATTGATTTTTAGTTCTTTTGATTTTAGATCTCTTTTTAAAATGTAAAATTTTATTGGGGGGGGGGGGGGGTATTATTTTTCATCTAACTTTCGGAGCAGAAAATCACTTGTTATTCTCAAATACTGAAACGCGGGCGCTAACGTTGATTTGGAGTTGGATGACATTGCCGTCAGAGGTGCTATGATTGATTGCTCTACACATCAATGTCAACTATATGGTGTTTACATCTCGCAATTGATTCGTTATGCAAGGGCCAGTAGCAATTATTCTGATTTCCTGAAACGTCATCTTCATCTGAGAAACAGGCTACTGAACCAGGGCTATGAAAAGATTCGCTATATTCGATCTCTTAAAAAGTTTATATTCCGATACCAAGATCTTGTCGAAATATATTCCGTCTCTGCAGAGAAGATGATAAACGATGCATTTTCATAAAGTGAAAATGTATAAAGATAAGGAAGTCAACAAATATGTCAAAAATATTTTTTTTATCAATGTGTGACGTAAAATTGTTTTTGACATTTGCTTCACTGGGCTTGGTACTGCTTTGACAACTATTTTGCCTATTTTGTTCCAGTATTGTTATAAATATTGGTATAGTGACAGCCGAAACCTTTGAGCCGTAATAAAAGCGGGAGGTTTGGCACTTTAAAATCTAATTCAACCCACCATTTCTTTAGAAATGCCTGTACCAAGTCAGGGTCATTACGGTTTTCACAGTTCTATTTATATACTTATGAGTTTTGAATTTCCCTTTGTAAAATTGTTCGGAGTTCGGTAATTTTGTTATTACCCTTATTGTTCTACGTCAGAAAATAAACATCGGCCCGTGGCACTGAATGGAATAAAAACAAATAGGCCCATGACATTCAAAAGGTTAACAGTATATGTCTTCCAGAGAACATAGACTTTGTTAGCCATTCAGAGAACTTTCTGCTGAAGAATGGCAAAATTGTCAACGAACTACTTTGTTCAGATGGAGTACACTTTACCCAGGATGGAACCTCACTCCTTTTAAACAATATAAACGACAAAGTAGGAATCCTGAATGGTAACAATGACCAACATGAATGATGCACCAAAAGGAAACAGGAATGTACATGTTTGTCTTCTTCATCGTCGTCCATGCTTTAACTGTGGCGAGAACAATCATTCACAAAATCAATGTCGAAATAATGCTAGACTTGAATGTTATCAAAGCCACAGTCTTGGTCACAAAGCTAGACGTTGTTGTTGGATGAACTCAAATCAATTCAGTCCAGAACGTCATTGGGAACATTATGATTACCCACCGCATTGGTACTAGGAAAACGGTGAAGAAGAACAGAGCGATTTGACTTCAATCAATCCATTTAATTTACTTTTAAATACTTTGTGTTAAAATTGTGAAAATGATCCTTTTGATTGCATTTTTTGTATTTCTGTTAATTCTATTAGAAATTGTAAATCTTCCACTGAGGTCAGGTTAAATAGATCAAAAGAAAACGTAAGAAGTCAAAACCAGTCTTCTAGGTTTACTGATAAGAATGACTGTTCTCATAGTATGTCTAAGAATTACCATGGCCATGCGGATACTTTTAATCAAAATGAAAATAATATTTATGGTTATACAGATTCAAAAGGTCAAAAAAAAACATGTCAAAATATTCAACATATTTTACCAAAATTGGATGAATTCAAAAATAATATTTGTAATATAAAAGATGAATTTAAACCACATATATTAGGCATGTGTGAAACATTTTCAAATGAAGAAATATGCAAAAAGAATTCTCGCGAATTGGTTGATTGATATTTTACATATAATAGAAAAGATAGAACGAACAAAAATGGGGTTGGTTGGATTGTATATTTTAAATGATTACGTAAAGTATGAAAGGAGAGTATAATTAGAATCAAAGAATACTGAATCTATGTGGTTTGAAAAATGTCCAAAAGATTTCAACATCAAAAATCATTTTTATTGTGATTCGGTGCCAACATTTTGACTAGGAACTGACTAATGAACCTGTTGTGAGTCACTGACAAACTTTATCACATTAGGTTTTATCGAGTACACCTCGTCTAAACGGGGTTCGAACTCACAACGATAGTGGTGATATGCACTGATTGCATAGGTAGTTATAAATCCAACTACCATACGATCACGACCAGGGGCATATTTTGCTTTGAAGATGTATGTATTGTTTGAACTTGTATTTGTTGTATTTTCTTATTATTGTTTTGAGGACCACAGGGGAGATTAGATTATTGTTGCTAACTGTGTTACCCTCTTGAAATAAAGTAATTACTTACTTACTTACTTACTTACTTACTAAGCACAAGAGCAATGGTTCCAGACGTAGATACGAGTTCCGTGACGTCAGCAACTATTAGCAACACAAAGCTTTTAAAATGTGGACACCATGAAAAAAACAACCACGAGACAAAACATAAAAAGTAAAGATACAAAGAAGAATAAGAGGTTGAATGAGAAGGAGAAGTAAAAAAAGAGAAGAAAAAATAGATCCGAATTGATTAGGTGATGAAATTAGCAGTAAAACACAAGATTTACACTAAAGTGATGGTTGAAAATTCCACTAACCACAAACATGATCAACTCTAGCTGCAGTACCATAGCTCTAATGGTCGTTTTAATACTTTTTCATAGGTTCTGACGGAAAAATCATCAGAGCTACAGTTACGCAGCATGATCAAATCCCATTGCTTCACAATTAACTCCCATTACTCCTGGTAGGAGTGAAGTGTGTGGTTGTTGCTTAACGCCAAGTGCACACTTTACAGCTATATCATGAGGAGAACACATTACATTTTGATGAGATGGTGATGATGTCTACTTTGTAATAGACCTACATGCTCTAAGCTGGATTTGTGATAGTGCTAGCTCACTGAAACAACAGTCCGCGGGTAAACATGTACTTCTATTCGGACACATTATCCAGATTTCAAACCAATCAATCTTTGCTTAGAGGAGAAGAAGTTAATACAAATATATAGTCTGGTTCGACTCGACCAGGTCTCGAATCCACAATCTACAGCACAAAATGTGGACACGCTAACCAGTACACCACCGAAGAGCGCTCTGAGCCCTTTCCCTGTCAATAAGAAAACAACAAAAGCGATAGATATATTTTTCCTGGCTTGTAGCGAAACCCCCCCTTTTTAAAAAAAAATTATATCATGTGTTTGTCTCTCTTAGTGAGACAGAAGTGTTGCTATTTTTTTCTGGTTGGCAGCAACTATCACCTAAATAATTGTTCATTATGTGTTATAAGATCAGTTCGTCTGTTTTCTCACTCTCATAATTTATATGTCCTAGGTCAGCCATATGGTATTGTGTACATGTTGTAAAATTAGAAACGGCTAGAAATTAACATAGAATCTTCATCATACAGAAATAATGTACATCAAATCTTCCCATTTCCCAGTGAGTTCATGCCCTATAACTGAATAATATCAAGACAATCTATAATATCTTGTGGTTCTCGATGTACTGGCAATTTCGAATTTTATAATTTTTCTGCTGATCTCATATTGATATTAAATAATTTTGCTTTTAAGAATATAGTTTTTGGAACAACAAACCATCATATAATTTCCATTAAAGCTGTGAGTTCGAAGCCGCTCGATACAACATTATGTGATAAAGTTTGTCAACAACTTACGGCAGGTCGGTTGTTTTCTCCAAGTACTCCGGTTTCATCCACCAATAAAACATCTTGGTGTAATAATTAAAAATCCAAGGGAAAGGAATCGCGCCCTTCACTTTCCAAAACTAACGAAGAAACTATTTCATCACCCAGAGGTAATGCATGGGGGTACGAGGAAATAGTATCTTTATTAGAGGTTTGGGCAGAGGATAACATTCAAAGACAACAGAAAATTGAATCGATTCGAGATCGAATCAGATGAGCAGTGTGAACAGTGGTTATTACCGGAAACGATTGCAATCGGTTCGAGATCGATCCAATCTGAGCACAAAGCGGTTTCAAACTGAATCGAACTAACCTAAACCGATCGCAATCGAACTATATGTGAACATGGTCTAAGACCACATATTTTATTGGTCTCAAATTAGACCGATTGCGATCGATCTTTCTTTGGTGTGAACATTGAAATCGATCTCGAAGCGATCGTGATCGATCTAAATACGCTTAGTGTGAACAGGGTCTAACTGAATCATTTGACATCCATTTACAATTCATGCAGCAATGTACAAAAATAAAAACGTAGATCAGATATCAAATTTAGTGTGCACAGCGCATTTCTTGAATAACCTTCATCAGGTAAGCTCAATGTCAAAATACTGTAAAGCCAAATTGCAATACCATGGGCATCAATAGACCTTTTGCACATGTTTGACTTGATTCTAAAATTATATGTTTTTATTGTAGTCTTCTCTAATGTTTATTCATTTCCCTTTAAGGCAGGAAAAAGTTCCCATTTCATAGAGTTCAACAAAAATATCCTATTCCCCCATAATCTAGAAATTTTTTATGTTGTAATAACCTGTGACTGTCCTAGCTGCTATAAAATTGTGATGTGATTTTTTACAAGGTTCAAATATCTGCAAGTTATAAGAAAGTTATACTCATCTTCTTTGTCATTCCTGTTTCTCTTTACTAGAAGGGGTACCATTTTGCCCGTTGTAAGGGAAATAACTCCTATAAAAGAAAACATAAATTTAGAATGTAATCAAGAATGTGCAAAAGATATATTGGTTTTCTCTCTTTCAGAAAAAAATGTACCACATGACGAGGGCTAAAGTTCACCAGCAGATAGATTCACCTATTTTTGGTGAAACCGCCACGATATAACTGAAATATTGTTGAAAGTGGCGTTAAACACCATCACCTTAACCCCCTTTTGTGATTTTCTTTCAGGCTTTGGTTTTATCTCAAGTTTATTTTAACTTTACTGACCTAGTTAGTATATTTCAATGCTTTTGTATTTTCGGTTATCAAAAATAAAATGTAAAACCGTAATTGTCAACATATAACTTACCATAACAATACGAACCACTCTCAGTGTGTCCAACCTTTAAATTCTAAACACGGAAATGACAACGAAATAATTGATAGAAATAAATGTTCTTGCTTGGGATAGGCACACAAATGTGGCAGGGTTAAACTGGTTAATGAGATGCCAACCCACCATGTTAATTCATTAATATCGAGTAGTCAAACAAAAATAAACCAACACTACTAAATCTTTACCATAATTCAAATGATCACACAATTTCACAACACAAGAATGGATAGCACACAATTAGGGTCAATGAAGGTTTAGGGTTATGATGTTTAACACCACTTTCAACAATATTTCAGTTATATCGTGTGGGTCAGATTTATTTGTGGAGGAATTCGGAGAAAACCACCGACCTGCCGCAAGTGACTGACAAGTCATCACATAATGTATTGAGTACACCTCACCATAAGCGGAGTTCTAACTCAGCACTTTAGTGGTGATAGGAACTGATTCCATAGGTAATTGAAAATCCAACTACCATACGATCATGACCACCACGTCCACTCAGTGTCAATGAATGCTCAGAGTTAATCGACTACACCTTAAGAATATAGGATCTGTTGGCCTTTACACTGGGGATAAGCAATCGCAATTGTTTACAATTCATATTTTTATTCACAAACTAATATACACTAGTACATGTAAATGAGAACATCAATAAACATTGGCACTTGATTATTTATTCAGAAATTATGTTATTTGCCCTTGTCTGTAGGTAGTCTCCTTCAATGGAGTCAATTAACAATATTAAATGTTATTGATCACTGATGTTCTGGGTTTTTTTCACTGTATTTTTCTTAAATATAAGATGACTAAGCAAAACAATAGGACATCTGATGTACCCGACTACGTTAACTATATTTTCAGCCTTTAAGGACACTTGAATTATTCTTAAACAAAAAATCGGATTGAATCCAGATTCCAATTTAATCTGTATTTTATGGTCATACGTCTTTCGTTAGTTTTATCCTTTAATAATTTCTTGGAAACCATCGGGGACAGACATACATGGAACATGACGGATGGTATCAGATAATACTCCACCACATTAACTTCCACTTTCAGTTTTCAACTCTTCTGGGATGCATGAGTATTTAGCGACCGGGAAAGAAAAAACGTCAGAGAAACATTTTAAAATAATTTCAAGATTAAAATGATTTTATCAGTGTTGTTCAAATAAAATCGTAGATATCAAATTTAGTGTGCACTATGCGTCAAAATAAGGGTAATACCAAATTACCGAACACAGAGGCATTAGTCCGAAGGAAAAGTTCGATAATACCCAGGATTACTGAGGGATGAACTTTATTGGAAGAAGAAAAGCAAAAATCATCGTCCACGAACAGACAAAATTTAAAATCCACAACTGGAAAACCGAGAAAAAGTCAGTAATGAAAACCAAACCGAATACGTATGTCCGCTTTAATCGATTTACCCGGACGAATTGTAGTACCTCTCTGGCGCTTATTCTTTCTCGGGCGGTCTCAGGGGCTTTTAGTATGACCGGTATTTAGGGGATAGTACATGTATACATTTATCAAGAAGCCTCCCTCTCTATGTGTGTGTGTGTTCAACTCTCTTCTTCTTCCCTCTTTCCTATTTCAATCCTTATCCAATTATTCAGATGCCTAGAGGTGGTAAAACATTTACTCTCAGTATGATTATGAGAACATGACCAAAGGCTTTAGAGGCAGTCAGGGTTGGCATGTCAATTCACCAGACCAGCATAGAGTTTGAGGTACCACGGTCTACACTTGCTGATCGGGTATCGGGGAGATACTCCATTGAAACCAAGCCTGGCATTTCATTGTGCATTATGGGATTCCCGATCGACTCTATTCCGACCAAAGGCCAATTTCAAGTCGGCGATAATCGAGTTATATGCAGATTGACAAGGATGACTAAGTCTCGCACAACCATCTATCATCCCATGAGCAATGGAATGGAATGTGCGATAGATTAAGCTGAACTATCTTGATATGATGGGTACGCTTGATGCAGACAGGAAAATACCGGTACAATGTAACATAGAAAGATTACTCGGCACCGTTTCCCATGCCTACAACTATACGAGACACGAGTCTACCAGTTTTCTCCACATTTCCTCATCACACACCAATCAATGCCCGAGTGTCCTTTCCGGGAAAATAAAACTTGAATAATGTGTATGACAAACGTATACATATTAGTTTATTAAATATTTGTTCCTGTTTTGTATGCGCTTAGATACAAAATGATTTTTATCAGAATAATTTTGATATGGATTTCTTTTTATGAAGTAAAAAGTTCGGGTTTGTGTTATCGTACAGAGTAAGTATACGTTTTTGTTATTTATCTGAATTTTGTGTTTCATGATGGCGAAAAGTGGCCCAAGACTGAATGTTTCTATCTTGTAAGAATACTTCGAACACATTAAAGGGGGATAATCATGAAGTTTTAAATCGAAAGGCAGATAATGCTACGGTAAAAAGGAAAAAAAAGACAAGCAATGGCGACAAAACACTACACAGAAAAATAAAGAATCAACAACACGAACCGCACAAAAAACGATCTCAGGTGCTCCGGTATGGCAAGCAGTTCGTGCTCCATAATGGTAAATAATATGGGTTTCACGATCATAGAGATCATATAGACATAGCATATTGGAATTTATAGTGACATACCATGAATGTATTGCTTGATATACATGTCCAGACCAAGTTTTTAATAATAGGGACTACGGATTGATGTTGATATCGCAATATATAAAAAAAATGTGTAGTAAAAAAAGAAACGATAGTGCCTTTGGTTTCTTCAATATCTGAAATGTTTTCTTCACTTTTTATTTTATATAGCATCCACATACATACATTAATGTATATTTGTAAGTCATAATATTAGATATGTAACTAAAGGTAATTAACTAACCATTTATTTGTCAAACAACGGAAGGCATTTTATTTAGTTTCTTGGAGTGGCATACATATTTCAGACAAAGTAAGAAAGGTTTGGGATATTTACTCGAACAGTGATGAATGACGGCTTAAATAAGTCTTTGAAAAGCTTCAATTAGATCATACACATGTACGAACATCAGGGTTAGGGCTATGGTGTTTAACGCCACTTTCAACAATATTTCAGTTATATCGTGGCGATCAATTTTATTGATAGAGTAAACCGCAGTACACGGAGAAAACCACCGATCCATCGCAAGTCACTGCAAAATGTTGTACAAAATGTATTATGTACACATCGCATGAGCGGGATTCGAACTCACGTAAGTGGTGATAGACACTGGTTACATAGGTAGCTGTAAATCCAACCAACATGCGATCACGACCACGACGACCCCACGAAACTCAGAGTTGATGTGATATGATAAATATATATTTCAGAATAGTTAATGGGAAAACTATTACGAAGACGTTCTGCTGTTCTAATTTCTATTGGGATAATGGTGGCTGTCGAGGTATGGCGTGTTCCTCATAAACTGTCAACTTCACAACATTTACAAGGAAGTACCAACACATGATGTACTATATTTGTTTATGAATTCCATAAACCAACTGACATACACTTAACCTAGTATTTACTCCATTCCACTTATCTGTATCCATGGTAAGTAAACAAACGTTGAAGAAAGATAACTCGAAAAACATATAGGGCAGTGAAGCTTGTGAAACATGCTTAAATTTTATTCATCAACAATACACAAACATACACTAAATTAAGTGTACATTGTATGTTAATTTTAAAGAGTATGGATGCTGCGGCATAAAAGATAAAGATAACTTACTCCATGAATGTTCCATTCTTAATTCTAATGAGAGACTTGTGATAACTTTCATGTTCAAACTTCAAACTACTTTATATAATTATAATGAGAGAGAAGAACTCATCCATATGTATACCACTTACCAATAGTTTATTGTTACATTAAACATAGGTAAGCTAGGTTGCCTTCCCTTGTAATTTTTTCAGATCATACTGTGTGTAATCAGTTTGCTTGTTCGTTATGTATATATCTGTTTTGTTTTACTCTGTTCAGAATATGGGTATCTTTTGATTGGTTGATAAACATTTTTATTTGATTGATCACATTCCATAAAAGAATTAAAAGAATCAAAGATGAGACAACAATATATACGTTACCAGTCCAGAATGGTCGGATGTGACGCTTTGAGGGACAGCTGAAATTGTTAAACGGTAATGCCGAACCGTATAACAGATCCGGGGTTGTCCATCAAGGGTGCCATTTCTGACTTCTCTAGACTGATACAATTTTTATCTGAACGTTCTAATAGTACTACATATATGTATAACTTGAAAGAATAAGCATAATTATGTACTTCTGAAAATCGTGTAATCATAGGCGAGGGATATTGATTTTCTGCTTCGTATATATAGTTGAGCCAAATACAGTAGAGGCTTTCAAGCTATTTTGATTTTCTGAAATCGTCTGCTATTTGTGGTTTCCTTAATAGGGAATAGTTATCTGCTGTTTTGTTGAAACCGACCGTTGCAAACCTAATTCATTCACCATAAGCCAGTCAAAATTCTACTTTCTCCGTCCATTGACAGTTTAAAGGCGGCTGTCTATTCCAAACGTCCCTGAACAATTGAAACATTAACATATGGCTTGGAAACTCAACACAATATGTATCCTTTAAAAAAATTCCCAGACCTTAACTTTTACAACAAATTAACTTCCAGATCATCTGGAAACTACAAATAAAGCAGCGCTCAAACATATATTATAAAACAATTCATATAATCACGAAAAGACAAAGCAAACACAAAACGCTGTCAAACCTTGAAACACTTATGATTCACAAATGCTGAATATAAACTATAGAACAATCAAGTTACCTGTTCTGAGAGGTTGCGACCATTCCATGAGGAAATTACAACATCAGAACATTCTGGTAACTTCGTTAGTCTATTAAATCCTGTGGCTATCCCTTTTACCGCTGCTTTTCTCTGCAAACCTTGCAGACCGCTTTCACGATAAGAAATGACGAACCAAATACAAATTCCTCACTCCATATATACCTCTATTTTGGGTCATACTATTCTTCTTTTAAGGGGATGACAGCATGGACGAGACCACATGAACTGTCAATCATCGTTATCTTTTCCTTTGATGTTTGGGTACTGCGCAATTTCTCTTATTAGCTGTCAATCGTTGTTACTTGGCTCAATATGTTTGAATACCGCGCAATTACACAACCATAATTATATACCCGTATGTTTTAAACATTTGATTTGATTTATTGTGTCTAACGCCACTTTCAGCAATATTTCAGCTATATCATGGCGACCAGTTTTATTGGTGGAAGAAGCCGGAGTACCCGGAGAGAACCACGGACCATGGACAAGCAACTGGTAAACGTTATAACTTGCGGCTGAGAGTCGAGTGCACCTTTTTGTAATTTACAAAGCTGGGCGCGAACCCACGCCGTATTGGTGATAGGCTTATATGAGTTGTTATGTAACCAACTACCTAACTCATTGAGCCACCCGGGCCCTTATGTTTTAAACAAATTATCTTTAACTCTACAAGAAAGTGTTCTTACTAATCTTTGTTTCACCTCTAATAATTAAGACTCTCTTTATTGAATATTTCTTTCTCAGAAAAGCCAAAAAATATTGTTTAAATTTATGACACCAACCGAGACATTTAGAAACTCTTTACTACAAAACAAACTTAAGTGACGACCATTACCAAAGTAGACTATTAATACTAGTAATGGTTAGAAAACTTTGGTGAAGGTATTTGGCAAAAGTGGTTTCTTTATCCGGAAATTCGTGATTTAATTTGATTACCCCTTACACACATATGACTATTACGTCATATGTTTCGTTGAATGAATAATTATTGTTTAACGTCAACGTAACACTATTTTAGTTACATTCACGAGGAGAACAAGTTTACAAATAGTGAAACGAAAATTACACGATTATTATACGAGGAAGAAAAACACCAACAAAGTGTATGCTAATGAGATTAATGTGCAATATCATGTGCGCCAATGGCATATATCATACATGCATAACGAGTTAAAATCGTGAAGAGAGGTACCCGTGTATGTACAGGGATATTCAACCCCATGTTACAGTTAAGAGGGGGTGTATGTACGGGGGTTATTCAAGCCCATGAACGAAATGAACACAATAAATTAATCTATTGTATACTGTTTACATTTATTTCATTATAGAAGGTTGTCCACCTGGTCATTATGGAAGAAACTGCATTCATGTTTGTGAATATCCAGATTACGGAAAAGAATGTAAATACAGATGCAATTGTTCGCAAGACAGGTTTAAATATTTATGTAATATTCAATAATAAAAACATAACTTTAAAAAAATATATGAAAGGACAAAAATGTGAGAAAAAAAAAGAAAAAGACCACCATTTTCTATGAAATTAATTCGATTTCCTCTTTTAAGCCAGTAAAATAAATTGCTATGAATTATATCATGTCAGTTAGTTTTATTTGTGAATAAATCAGAGTACAATGAAAAAGTACTTTCCACAAAGAATGGACACACTTTATAAAAAAAAAATAGAATCGAGGATATCTCACTATAATATATACCCAAGGGGAACGAGCTCACAATATTCAGTAATGATGGAAACCCGAATAATCTTGTAGGTATAATCCGTTTCCTTCCCAGGTCACCATATTGACGTCTAAAAGACAATGTCCAGAAGAGGGCGCTGAATTATTCGTGTTATTGTGATAGGGTACTGACTACATATACAGTTCAGATGGGACGTAATTGTTTTTTTTTGTCGTTGATATTAGTGGAATTGATGACCATCACTGTTTAATCTTTCTTTTCATAAAATCCACATCCAACTACAATAGATGATGATGGGAATGAGATAACATGTAAAATAATTCATGGGAAAAGTTTGCTCAAAATAATGGTAACGATAAAATGTTCTTCTGCCTCGAAACTAACGGTAGCTCGAAAAATGGGTTTAGTGAAGCATGATAAAAAATTGTGTCCAAATAGGATGTTTGCCGTTTGAATGATAAACTGCACTCCCATCCCCATAAATCATAGTATCTAGTCTCCTATTACATTGTTAGTGTTACTATGGACATGACATGTATGAAAAGTCACTATGGACATAACATGTATGAAAAGTCACTATGGACATGACATGCATGAAAAGTCACTATGGACATGACCTGTATGAAAAGTCACTATGGACACGACATGCATGAAAACTGTTGAAGAAAGCAATGCCACATAATACATTTTTGAATATTATGCCAATAGGATAACTTTGATACATTATTTTGTAGGTGTCATTATGTTTCGGGGTGCACAGAAACAGGTATGATAATATAAATGTATACTACAATATTACTAAATTTTTGTAACATTTTTAGGACATCTATTTCTATATTTTTAAATTACATGTTTTGTCAATAATGATTATACCGAAAGGCTGAAAAACGAATTGATGATATTTGAAAGAGCTCAACTCAAAATATGTTGAATTGGTAAAGCTAAGATTGATTTGAACGATTAGATATAGGTTTGGTTTATGGTGGTTAACGCCACTTTCAACAATATTTCAGTTATATCATGGCTGTCAGTTTTATTGGTGGAGGAAACCAGACTACCCGGAGAAAGCCACGATTAGATATACTCAATGAATGTGAATACAAAACAAAAACAGAAACAAAACATTCCATGTCAATAAATTGGCTACATCATTGTTGATACTTTTTCTATAAGGCCAATTCTCGTTTTATGTAAATACTTCTTGTAATCATCATTGGTATCTCTCTCTGGACTTATAGATAAATACACAGGTAATTCATTTACACTGAAAATATTAGTCCAATCTCTGCGTTGGGAAGAACTTTTCATTGCAATTATATTCTCTTAAAGTCATAAAAGTCAAAATGTAAATAAAACGTCAAGTGTGTTTACACTACTATTTGTGACGATTTTTGGTTCAGAACTATTTTTTTTTCTGTCATTTGCATATTATTTGCACACTATAATCATTAGTGTATCGTATCGTCTCTTCCTTAAACTTCAAAGTTTTAAATTTATTTTCTCAACTTACCTTATTTACAGGACAGACAATGAGTAAAGTTCAAACAACAACGATACATCAAGAAGGTACGTTTTCTTTCTATATACTCCAACAAAACACTGGATATTAACTGATGATTAGGAATCATAGAAATCAGTATTCTTCTACTTCTACCAAGTACTAACCGCCTTCAAAAAGTTGAAGATTATGTCAAAGGTTACAAAATGACAATTGGAAAAGGTTAATTAAAAATTTCATAAATTAATACTTGGTAGAGGAGACAGCAGCTTTGAATGTTTCAACCGAGCGACTCAAAACTGTGGGCTGTGACAGCCAGTTCCAGTCAGATATCGTACGAGGGAAAAACCGATTCTTGTCTTTTTGTTGAGTCTTACAAGGAGTGATAATGAAAGACGAGTAATACTTGTTTCGTGATTATCTGAATGATGGCTCAAGTCTGTCTTTTTTCTAGTAATAGATATATTTTTTCGTTTTCTATTTAATACATCATGACAAGTCGAGCATCTATACGTCTGTCTTTGGCGAACGTCAGTTCAAGTGTTGTAACATGTCACCAGCATCTATACGTCTGTCTTTAAGACTGCGTCAGTTCAAGTGTTGTAACATGTCACCAGCGCTATATGTGTTTCGCTGTCTGTTGGTGGCGAACCTGTCAGCCCTGTATTGGACCAGTTCGAGTTGATAGATTTCACCTTTATTGTGAGGGTTCCAGGCAGGGCAAGCATACTGAATCCTCCAAAAAACTAGAAAATTGAATAACTGTTCTTTTTGTTATTAGCAGTTTAGATTCCATTCGTTTGTTTATATATTCATTGTTTATGTAAGTGAAGGACAGCATCCTCAGAACATTTCTACTAGATTTTTAATATCTGAGTATTGTTCGTCATTAAGGGATCCATAGTTCTTTACTACTTGTTAGTATCTTCCACATACATATATTATAAACTTTACCCCATTTGACCAAATTTGTACAATAAACTAGTTTTGAAAACGTATAGTTTTTTGTCCAATCAAATTGTGATTTTTGCACTGATAATTCTATTCTTTATCTTTATCAATCATTATGCAAATAAGGCAAGTGTTGTAATATTGTACTCTATGTGTTCTAGACCCAAACATAGAAGTTATATTACATATAATAAGGAATATTCACTGCTTTGCCTAATTTGCATCACTAAGCTACTCTCTTCCAAAACAGAAAAATGTAGTTCCAGAAGTATTATAGTATCACTTCACTGTTGTTTAGAAATGTAATTAAATGACTCCCTGGCAATGTATGGCCCTCCTAGCATCTGCGCCATATTACATGTAACGGTATGAAAAAATCTTTTATAGAAACAGCTGTTTCTGAAATGTTATGCTCCATATGCATGCGTAAAAGACAACTTGATGCAGCTCTGTTTTGAAAATGATCGGTAATTGCCTGTTGTTATGCTACAATTTTAAACCGTATCTTATTTAATGGTGTAAAACCAGTAATTAATTTCTTTAATATTTTCTACTAAATGTGTGTTTCTTCTAGCCTACCTGGCCATTTTATCTTCAGTTTAACCTTTCCAAGACCATATATTTTCTAAAACGTACATGATTACTCTACATTCTATCAAAATATCATGGGATGTTTAAAGTCTTGCAGTGAAATACCAGGCTATGGAAAACACCTACTATAAAAACAGCTCCGTCATCCCACGGAAATTCAGTATTTATAGATCATGCATCAAATCCTCCATAGAGGTATTAAAATGCAACTAAATCCATCAAATTTGGGCTCAAAATAATCCTTATATATTCAACTTCAACTATCAATTTTAATTATTCCATTCCATTCAGTATTCTTCACAATACCAAAAAGCGAAAGGAACTTTTGTCTTTAAAACGGATTACTTGTTTATATGTTCTAAGCTCTGATTGGTGAATTAGTGGTTTGACACCTAATAAATAAAGACTGAGTCTACCCAAAAGTTCTCTGAAACGGATATCATCAACATACTTGAGTTCTTGATGACAACATATTTGTCATGTTTAATGGGCGTGTTTTTCAATAAACAGTCGGAATTCCAATGGGCATAAACTGTGCCCCTGTTCTCGCCGACTTGTTTCTTTATTAGTATGAGGTGCGTCATACAGTGGCTTCTCAAGACAAAGTATGTTGATCGCATCTATCGTACTGAGCTTGAAATAAAGAAAACCACAGATACAGCTAGGCTTAGTTTAGTTTATAATTATTTTATTTGATCAATGATACAAAGAAGATCAGACACAAGTTTTACCAACTTATGGAGTCTTCTCCTATATATACAATTATTAATACATTATGTAATGTTTCCTTCATAGTGGAGCAGGTGCTGCTTATCCTTCCGGAGCACCTTAGTTCATCTCCGGTTTTTGGTGGGGTTCGTTTTGCTAACTTTTAATTTCCTGTATTGTGTTTTATATATCATTGTTTGTCCTTTTTATTTTGGCCATTTGGTGTTTTGTCTATCCTTCGATATACGGCTCTTCTGATTGCCACTTTGGTGTCTTCAAACTTTTCGTAGCTCCTATGCATAATAATAGCAAATAATATTCATCAAAAGATATATTATCAACCATGCGCATGATATATTCACAGGCACATTTCCAAGTCATGACCTTCTGGTGAGTGGATGTGACATCTATGCGAAGGCATGTCATGGGGGATCAACGGGGAAATGACAGCGCCCTGGTTTAGGGGGGAGTTTGAAATAACAGCCATTACTTAAACAAAAAGCACATCTACACCCTATAATGGTTGACATCATGACATAAAAGTTCACAGTATAATACAAACATTTATCAAATTAAGGAAACATATATACATGATGTATAACGTAAATAATCATATAGTTATGTAGTATTCTTATTGAAAATGGTAATACATTTAATGCTCTATAGCATATCCTTTGAAATATTTAAGGGGAGTACCTCCTCTCTAAAGTCGCGCATGATTTCAGATATATGTGGGTGAAAGCAATTGATTTATTTTCAATAAAATTAAGTTCCCTTTTTGAATGTATTGAAACGACTTCACGTGTGATCAGCAAATTATTTTCGTGTATAATACACGTGTTTTATTTTATAATTACAGAAGTACTGAAATATACAACTATTAAAACACAGATCGCCCAAAGTACACACAAGTCTATTGAGAATCATCAGGGTATGTATGCTCTTTGAAAATTGTGTTTAATTATCATTTCACACATGTGTTTTCTTCTTTGTGAACTAATTCAGACATTTAAATTTGTTGTAATTGTTCAATGCGCATGTTTAAAAGGATTAACTTAAGTCTTGTGACCAGTACATTGATTGGTTTGATAGAACTCAGTTGGTGAAGCAAAATATACCCAAGCAAGGCTACGCTGCTCCTAGTTTGAAGTCATCACTACAAATATTATATGGTCGTGATCGTGAACAGGTTGACCGTTACGTTACGAAATATCAATATCAATATCTCAAATGACGATGAATCGTTTCCCTTTTACGTAGATGTTTCTTTCCTCTATCACCGGAAATACTTGACTAAGAGAAACATAACGTGCGTTTTATAAGAAACAGCAACTACCAACAATTCACGAGCTCCTGTTAGCAAATGCATATGAATATAATGTATTATCTATGTGAATCGTCATTCTACTTTTATGTAGAAGTGACATTAATTAAAGATGAGCTGTAAGAATTCTATAACAACATCAAATGCCGTCTCACCATACAAAGTGTAATACGTTAGTCTATGTCCTGTTCATTGTGTCAGGTTTATCTTGAACAGGAGACTACTCCTCCCATCTGGTAATTAATCCACCAAGAACATAATACCTTAGTTCAGAAATGTTTCAACTAACGGCAGATATGCGTGTAAATATCTATTTCCCAGCAGTAGGTTCCATTATAATCATGGTGACTAATGATGCAACTCCTTGGGGTCTCCTGGTCGCATTCACAGATGTTGTGGGAATCTGAACGAACGTTTGTTTTCGAGTTAAATTGCAGCTTTGATTTCATGTATTTGTTGTCTTCTATTCCGAATACCGGTATCCATTTTACATATACCCCTTCTGATGTAAGGGACAGTCGGTAGCTGTGATCGTATGGTCGTCGGATATACGGTTTCCTATGGAATCAGTCCGATTACCGCCCATAGAAAGGTGATATATGGTCAAGTCCCCCGGGAATGGCGGATCGAGGTTTGTCACCGCTTTTTCCAGCCAATAAAACTCATATTAGTGGGATTCGTGTTCCTCGATCTTAATTTGCTTTCACCCCCGGTTTTTAGTGGTTTTCGTGTTGCTCGATCTTTCGTTTTCTGTTTAGTGTTTTGTAGATCATTGCTTGTCCTTTTGTCCTTCGATTTACGGTTTCTGATTACCACTTTGATATCTTAAAACTTTTCTTTCAACGATTATAACTGAAACATTATTAAAAATGGCGTTAAACACACAGGCGCATGGGGCATGGATTTCGTTTCCTCCTCCCTCCTTTTCTCTACTACCCCATTTTTTCAAAATTTTCATATTAATCATTACTTTTTCTAAATTTTCATAATCATACGTTTTCTTCATTTGACAATATCAGTAGACGTCATACATCATGAATAATACGTGTATTCTGTGTCCACAGTTTTTCGACTGATACAGTATAGAGAGAAGGTAAGCAACTCTATTTTCATATTTCGCGCCATATCACTCACTTCGGTTGGGAAACCCCTGTGTTTTTTACACTTTTTACCTTGTCTACATATGGCACTGTCGTATCAAATTGTCTCTAAGACACTTACCTAATTGCCCATGTTCGAATTTCAAACTACATCATTAAATATTATACACAGACAGGACAGCTTAGAACTAATTTCAGCTGTTAACAATTTAGAGAAGGGTATCTTGTCAGATGAATGTGTCACATCACTACTTAAACAAAATGCTTGCTCCCAAAAATCTTGCTGATCAACTTATCTGATAAACTTGTCAATGGACTTATAGGAACTGTGAAAGCCATTAAAATGTTTCCGACTGTCTCATAGTTTCATTTTTGTACTTCTGTGTGCCAGCACTGTAAAACAAGACCAACTTCAGGCATACCAGCTTGCTTTGAGTGGCCATAACCTGCTTATTCTTGGCCAGGCAGGGACTGGTAAAACATGTTTGACGACAAAACGTTTGAGACACAGAGGTAAACAACACAACTGGTTATTATTTTAATAATAAATAACGTAGTAACGAGTACTGAGCCACTTTAAAAGCATAAAAGATTTAAAAAAACATGAATGATGAAAAAGTATGCAATAGTCAGAGCAAATTGAAATAGGGGACAATATTTAATATATTTTACAAGTTTGACGAAAAAATGGGGGGAGGGGGGGACTTTTACTATTTTTCTTGGGTTGTGCACTTACTTATTTCCAGAAGAAACCAAATCTTGTTATAAAAATAATCCATTAATACTGTTGGAATGTCAGATGCATTAATTCATTTTGTAACTGGATTGGTAAATTTGCTTTAAAGTTATTAATAAAAAAAATTATATCGTGTGTCTATAGTTCTCAAATAAATAGTAAAACTCTAATTCAGAAAAAAAACCACACACTTCAGAAAACAAAAATGCATGGCCGCCATTTTTTATACAAGGATAAAAAAAACCTAGGTGCTTGTAATTAAATGAAATATGCTGCATGCATGGAGGAAGTGCTATTACATATGACACAAATTCAGATACAATAATTTGATACTCTGATACACAACAAGACGTCTTCATTAAATAAAATGTTTTTGGTTTTTACCATATACCATATTCGCCTAATCAGTGCCCATATCCCTATAAGTGCCCCACCCCCCTTACCAAAATTCATGTTAAAGTTTTATGAATAAGGGCCTTTCTATGCACGAGTATGGTTCATGGGAAATTTGTTTGAAACATAATAGGTCATGTTCCATTTTTCAGGTTGAATTCTATCTTGCTGCTTATTTCACATACAAGTTGTAAAAATTTCGTTTAAACCAGTGCTAGGGGCGGTCTTGAACTTGCAGTGAGTTGTGAGCATTTGCTGCATGTTGAAGGCCTCATTGTGACTTTGATATGAAGAACAGCAATACAAGCACTGTTACTTTGCTTTGGGTTTTGTCAAGTGCGTGTAGGGATTTTTTGTTATGAATATATACACCATATCCCTTCTTTCTTATTACACACACAGAAAAAACCAAAACCCCCCTGTTTTAAAAAAAAAAGGGGGTCTTTGTATATCATGTTTGTTGTCTTCCCTCCTCCCTCTTCCAAAGGCGATATATAGTTCTTGTCTATCACAGAGGTTTATGCTTGTAACTTCTCATATCTGTTTGTGGATTTCAATGAAACTTCACAGGCTTGATGCTTAAAATGACTAGATTTGCAGGCCCACACCCTCTACAAACAATTTATGCATATTTTTTTCATTTGTAGGGAAACATGTATCAGTCACCTCATCTACAGGTATTGCTGCTACCCATTATGGAGATCTTGGTTCTTGTACATTACATAAATGGGGAGGACTTCATGATGGCAGATATCAAAATTCAGAATTATTACACTTGATACTAACAGATGAACGTTTCGGTGATGTAAAGGGAAGAATTGTAAGCACTGATGTATCTGTCATAGACGAAATTTCCATGGTTAGCAATAGAACTTTAAGTCAAGTTGAATTTATTTGTCGAAAAGTTAGAATAGACACATCTACATGTATTTTTGGAAATATTCAAGTAATACTCTGTGGAGATTTCCTCCAGTTGCCTCCTGTAGCGAATGAATTACATGGCGACTTTGGACATTTCTGTTTTTAGTCTACATGGTTCCAGAAGTTCTTTGTACACAAAATACCCTTAAATATTATACACAGACAGGACAGCTTAGAACTAATTTCAGCTGTTAACAATTTAGAGAAGGGTATCTTGTCAGATGAATGTGTCACTTTCCTAGAATCGTTATCAACACCTTTAAGTCAGGAAAAATCTGCTACCGCTATTCATATATTTGCTAAAAATTTAGAAGCGGATATGTATAACTTCGTAAAACTGGGAGAATTACCAGGAAAAATGCCATCTTTTGCATCTGAAGATGAAAGCTCACATCACTACTTAAACAAAATGCTTGCTCCCAAAAATCTTCGACTGAAACCATCATGTAGTGTGATACTGCTGATCAACTTATCTGATAAACTTGTCAATGGACTTATAGGAACTGTGAAAGCCATTAAAATGTTTCCGACTGTCTCATAGTTTCATTTTTGTACTTCTGTGTGCCAGCACTGTAAAACAAGACCAACTTCAGGCATACCAGCTTGCTTTGAGTGGCCATAACCTGCTTATTCTTGGCCAGGCAGGGACTGGTAAAACATGTTTGACGACAAAACGTTTGAGACACAGAGGTAAACAACACAACTGGTTATTATTTTAATAATAAATAACGTAGTAACGAGTACTGAGCCACTTTAAAAGCATAAAAGATTTTAAAAAACATGAATGATGAAAAAGTATGCAATAGTCAGAGCAAATTGAAATAGAGGACAATATTTAATATATTTTACAAGTTTGACGAAAAAATGGGGGGAGGGGGGGACT
This sequence comes from Bathymodiolus brooksi, assembly GCA_963680875.1. Taxonomy (NCBI): domain Eukaryota; kingdom Metazoa; phylum Mollusca; class Bivalvia; order Mytilida; family Modiolidae; genus Bathymodiolus; species Bathymodiolus brooksi. The sequence continues at coordinate 72,150,472 of OY804576.1, read as the reverse complement.
TTTACTATTTTTCTTGGGTTGTGCACTTACTTATTTCCAGAAGAAACCAAATCTTGTTATAAAAATAATCCATTAATACTGTTGGAATGTCAGATGCATTAATTCATTTTGTAACTGGATTGGTAAATTTGCTTTAAAGTTATTAATAAAAAAAATTATATCGTGTGTCTATAGTTCTCAAATAAATAGTAAAACTCTAATTCAGAAAAAAAACCACACACTTCAGAAAACAAAAATGCATGGCCGCCATTTTTTATACAAGGATAAAAAAACCTAGGTGCTTGTAATTAAATGAAATATGCTGCATGCATGGAGGAAGTGCTATTACATATGACACAAATTCAGATACAATAATTTGATACTCTGATACACAACAAGACGTCTTCATTAAATAAAATGTTTTTGGTTTTTACCATATACCATATTCGCCTAATCAGTGCCCATATCCCTATAAGTGCCCCACCCCCCTTACCAAAATTCATGTTAAAGTTTTATGAATAAGGGCCTTTCTATGCACGAGTATGGTTCATGGGAAATTTGTTTGAAACATAATAGGTCATGTTCCATTTTTCAGGTTGAATTCTATCTTGCTGCTTATTTCACATACAAGTTGTAAAAATTTCGTTTAAACCAGTGCTAGGGGCGGTCTTGAACTTGCAGTGAGTTGTGAGCATTTGCTGCATGTTGAAGGCCTCATTGTGACTTTGATATGAAGAACAGCAATACAAGCACTGTTACTTTGCTTTGGGTTTTGTCAAGTGCGTGTAGGGATTTTTTGTTATGAATATATACACCATATCCCTTCTTTCTTATTACACACACAGAAAAAACCAAAACCCCCCTGTTTTAAAAAAAAAAGGGGGTCTTTGTATATCATGTTTGTTGTCTTCCCTCCTCCCTCTTCCAAAGGCGATATATAGTTCTTGTCTATCACAGAGGTTTATGCTTGTAACTTCTCATATCTGTTTGTGGATTTCAATGAAACTTCACAGGCTTGATGCTTAAAATGACTAGATTTGCAGGCCCACACCCTCTACAAACAATTTATGCATATTTTTTTCATTTGTAGGGAAACATGTATCAGTCACCTCATCTACAGGTATTGCTGCTACCCATTATGGAGATCTTGGTTCTTGTACATTACATAAATGGGGAGGACTTCATGATGGCAGATATCAAAATTCAGAATTATTACACTTGATACTAACAGATGAACGTTTCGGTGATGTAAAGGGAAGAATTGTAAGCACTGATGTATCTGTCATAGACGAAATTTCCATGGTTAGCAATAGAACTTTAAGTCAAGTTGAATTTATTTGTCGAAAAGTTAGAATAGACACATCTACATGTATTTTTGGAAATATTCAAGTAATACTCTGTGGAGATTTCCTCCAGTTGCCTCCTGTAGCGAATGAATTACATGGCGACTTTGGACATTTCTGTTTTTAGTCTACATGGTTCCAGAAGTTCTTTGTACACAAAATACCCTTAAATATTATACACAGACAGGACAGCTTAGAACTAATTTCAGCTGTTAACAATTTAGAGAAGGGTATCTTGTCAGATGAATGTGTCACTTTCCTAGAATCGTTATCAACACCTTTAAGTCAGGAAAAATCTGCTACCGCTATTCATATATTTGCTAAAAATTTAGAAGCGGATATGTATAACTTCGTAAAACTGGGAGAATTACCAGGAAAAATGCCATCTTTTGCATCTGAAGATGAAAGCTCACATCACTACTTAAACAAAATGCTTGCTCCCAAAAATCTTGGACTGAAACCATCATGTAGTGTGATACTGCTGATCAACTTATCTGATAAACTTGTCAATGGACTTATAGGAACTGTGAAAGCCATTAAAATGTTTCCGACTGTCTCATAGTTTCATTTTTGTACTTCTGTGTGCCAGCACTGTAAAACAAGACCAACTTCAGGCATACCAGCTTGCTTTGAGTGGCCATAACCTGCTTATTCTTGGCCAGGCAGGGACTGGTAAAACATGTTTGACGACAAAACGTTTGAGACACAGAGGTAAACAACACAACTGGTTATTATTTTAATAATAAATAACGTAGTAACGAGTACTGAGCCACTTTAAAAGCATAAAAGATTTTAAAAAACATGAATGATGAAAAAGTATGCAATAGTCAGAGCAAATTGAAATAGAGGACAATATTTAATATATTTTACAAGTTTGACGAAAAAATGGGGGGAGGGGGGGACTTTTACTATTTTTCTTGGGTTGTGCACTTACTTATTTCCAGAAGAAACCAAATCTTGTTATAAAAATAATCCATTAATACTGTTGGAATGTCAGATGCATTAATTCATTTTGTAACTGGATTGGTAAATTTGCTTTAAAGTTATTAATAAAAAAAATTATATCGTGTGTCTATAGTTCTCAAATAAATAGTAAAACTCTAATTCAGAAAAAAAACCACACACTTCAGAAAACAAAAATGCATGGCCGCCATTTTTTATACAAGGATAAAAAAACCTAGGTGCTTGTAATTAAATGAAATATGCTGCATGCATGGAGGAAGTGCTATTACATATGACACAAATTCAGATACAATAATTTGATACTCTGATACACAACAAGACGTCTTCATTAAATAAAATGTTTTTGGTTTTTACCATATACCATATTCGCCTAATCAGTGCCCATATCCCTATAAGTGCCCCACCCCCCTTACCAAAATTCATGTTAAAGTTTTATGAATAAGGGCCTTTCTATGCACGAGTATGGTTCATGGGAAATTTGTTTGAAACATAATAGGTCATGTTCCATTTTTCAGGTTGAATTCTATCTTGCTGCTTATTTCACATACAAGTTGTAAAAATTTCGTTTAAACCAGTGCTAGGGGCGGTCTTGAACTTGCAGTGAGTTGTGAGCATTTGCTGCATGTTGAAGGCCTCATTGTGACTTTGATATGAAGAACAGCAATACAAGCACTGTTACTTTGCTTTGGGTTTTGTCAAGTGCGTGTAGGGATTTTTTGTTATGAATATATACACCATATCCCTTCTTTCTTATTACACACACAGAAAAAACCAAAACCCCCCTGTTTTAAAAAAAAAAGGGGGTCTTTGTATATCATGTTTGTTGTCTTCCCTCCTCCCTCTTCCAAAGGCGATATATAGTTCTTGTCTATCACAGAGGTTTATGCTTGTAACTTCTCATATCTGTTTGTGGATTTCAATGAAACTTCACAGGCTTGATGCTTAAAATGACTAGATTTGCAGGCCCACACCCTCTACAAACAATTTATGCATATTTTTTTCATTTGTAGGGAAACATGTATCAGTCACCTCATCTACAGGTATTGCTGCTACCCATTATGGAGATCTTGGTTCTTGTACATTACATAAATGGGGAGGACTTCATGATGGCAGATATCAAAATTCAGAATTATTACACTTGATACTAACAGATGAACGTTTCGGTGATGTAAAGGGAAGAATTGTAAGCACTGATGTATCTGTCATAGACGAAATTTCCATGGTTAGCAATAGAACTTTAAGTCAAGTTGAATTTATTTGTCGAAAAGTTAGAATAGACACATCTACATGTATTTTTGGAAATATTCAAGTAATACTCTGTGGAGATTTCCTCCAGTTGCCTCCTGTAGCGAATGAATTACATGGCGACTTTGGACATTTCTGTTTTTAGTCTACATGGTTCCAGAAGTTCTTTGTACACAAAATACCCTTAAATATTATACACAGACAGGACAGCTTAGAACTAATTTCAGCTGTTAACAATTTAGAGAAGGGTATCTTGTCAGATGAATGTGTCACTTTCCTAGAATCGTTATCAACACCTTTAAGTCAGGAAAAATCTGCTACCGCTATTCATATATTTGCTAAAAATTTAGAAGCGGATATGTATAACTTCGTAAAACTGGGAGAATTACCAGGAAAAATGCCATCTTTTGCATCTGAAGATGAAAGCTCACATCACTACTTAAACAAAATGCTTGCTCCCAAAAATCTTCGACTGAAACCATCATGTAGTGTGATACTGCTGATCAACTTATCTGATAAACTTGTCAATGGACTTATAGGAACTGTGAAAGCCATTAAAATGTTTCCGACTGTCTCATAGTTTCATTTTTGTACTTCTGTGTGCCAGCACTGTAAAACAAGACCAACTTCAGGCATACCAGCTTGCTTTGAGTGGCCATAACCTGCTTATTCTTGGCCAGGCAGGGACTGGTAAAACATGTTTGACGACAAAACGTTTGAGACACAGAGGTAAACAACACAACTGGTTATTATTTTAATAATAAATAACGTAGTAACGAGTACTGAGCCACTTTAAAAGCATAAAAGATTTTAAAAAACATGAATGATGAAAAAGTATGCAATAGTCAGAGCAAATTGAAATAGAGGACAATATTTAATATATTTTACAAGTTTGACGAAAAAATGGGGGGAGGGGGGGGGACTTTTACTATTTTTCTTGGGTTGTGCACTTACTTATTTCCAGAAGAAACCAAATCTTGTTATAAAAATAATCCATTAATACTGTTGGAATGTCAGATGCATTAATTCATTTTGTAACTGGATTGGTAAATTTGCTTTAAAGTTATTAATAAAAAAAATTATATCGTGTGTCTATAGTTCTCAAATAAATAGTAAAACTCTAATTCAGAAAAAAAACCACACACTTCAGAAAACAAAAATGCATGGCCGCCATTTTTTATACAAGGATAAAAAAACCTAGGTGCTTGTAATTAAATGAAATATGCTGCATGCATGGAGGAAGTGCTATTACATATGACACAAATTCAGATACAATAATTTGATACTCTGATACACAACAAGACGTCTTCATTAAATAAAATGTTTTTGGTTTTTACCATATACCATATTCGCCTAATCAGTGCCCATATCCCTATAAGTGCCCCACCCCCCTTACCAAAATTCATGTTAAAGTTTTATGAATAAGGGCCTTTCTATGCACGAGTATGGTTCATGGGAAATTTGTTTGAAACATAATAGGTCATGTTCCATTTTTCAGGTTGAATTCTATCTTGCTGCTTATTTCACATACAAGTTGTAAAAATTTCGTTTAAACCAGTGCTAGGGGCGGTCTTGAACTTGCAGTGAGTTGTGAGCATTTGCTGCATGTTGAAGGCCTCATTGTGACTTTGATATGAAGAACAGCAATACAAGCACTGTTACTTTGCTTTGGGTTTTGTCAAGTGCGTGTAGGGATTTTTTGTTATGAATATATACACCATATCCCTTCTTTCTTATTACACACACAGAAAAAACCAAAACCCCCCTGTTTTAAAAAAAAAGGGGGGTCTTTGTATATCATGTTTGTTGTCTTCCCTCCTCCCTCTTCCAAAGGCGATATATAGTTCTTGTCTATCACAGAGGTTTATGCTTGTAACTTCTCATATCTGTTTGTGGATTTCAATGAAACTTCACAGGCTTGATGCTTAAAATGACTAGATTTGCAGGCCCACACCCTCTACAAACAATTTATGCATATTTTTTTCATTTGTAGGGAAACATGTATCAGTCACCTCATCTACAGGTATTGCTGCTACCCATTATGGAGATCTTGGTTCTTGTACATTACATAAATGGGGAGGACTTCATGATGGCAGATATCAAAATTCAGAATTATTACACTTGATACTAACAGATGAACGTTTCGGTGATGTAAAGGGAAGAATTGTAAGCACTGATGTATCTGTCATAGACGAAATTTCCATGGTTAGCAATAGAACTTTAAGTCAAGTTGAATTTATTTGTCGAAAAGTTAGAATAGACACATCTACATGTATTTTTGGAAATATTCAAGTAATACTCTGTGGAGATTTCCTCCAGTTGCCTCCTGTAGCAAATGAATTACATGGCGACTTTGGACATTTCTGTTTTTAGTCTACATGGTTCCAGAAGTTCTTTGTACACAAAATACCCTTAAATATTATACACAGACAGGACAGCTTAGAACTAATTTCAGCTGTTAACAATTTAGAGAAGGGTATCTTGTCAGATGAATGTGTCACTTTCCTAGAATCGTTATCAACACCTTTAAGTCAGGAAAAATCTGCTACCGCTATTCATATATTTGCTAAAAATTTAGAAGCGGATATGTATAACTTCGTAAAACTGGGAGAATTACCAGGAAAAATGCCATCTTTTGCATCTGAAGATGAAAGCTCACATCACTACTTAAACAAAATGCTTGCTCCCAAAAATCTTGGACTGAAACCATCATGTAGTGTGATACTGCTGATCAACTTATCTGATAAACTTGTCAATGGACTTATAGGAACTGTGAAAGCCATTAAAATGTTTCCGACTGTCTCATAGTTTCATTTTTGTACTTCTGTGTGCCAGCACTGTAAAACAAGACCAACTTCAGGCATACCAGCTTGCTTTGAGTGGCCATAACCTGCTTATTCTTGGCCAGGCAGGGACTGGTAAAACATGTTTGACGACAAAACGTTTGAGACACAGAGGTAAACAACACAACTGGTTATTATTTTAATAATAAATAACGTAGTAACGAGTACTGAGCCACTTTAAAAGCATAAAAGATTTTAAAAAACATGAATGATGAAAAAGTATGCAATAGTCAGAGCAAATTGAAATAGAGGACAATATTTAATATATTTTACAAGTTTGACGAAAAAATGGGGGGAGGGGGGGACTTTTACTATTTTTCTTGGGTTGTGCACTTACTTATTTCCAGAAGAAACCAAATCTTGTTATAAAAATAATCCATTAATACTGTTGGAATGTCAGATGCATTAATTCATTTTGTAACTGGATTGGTAAATTTGCTTTAAAGTTATTAATAAAAAAAATTATATCGTGTGTCTATAGTTCTCAAATAAATAGTAAAACTCTAATTCAGAAAAAAAAACACACACTTCAGAAAACAAAAATGCATGGCCGCCATTTTTTATACAAGGATAAAAAAACCTAGGTGCTTGTAATTAAATGAAATATGCTGCATGCATGGAGGAAGTGCTATTACATATGACACAAATTCAGATACAATAATTTGATACTCTGATACACAACAAGACGTCTTCATTAAATAAAATGTTTTTGGTTTTTACCATATACCATATTCGCCTAATCAGTGCCCATATCCCTATAAGTGCCCCACCCCCCTTACCAAAATTCATGTTAAAGTTTTATGAATAAGGGCCTTTCTATGCACGAGTATGGTTCATGGGAAATTTGTTTGAAACATAATAGGTCATGTTCCATTTTTCAGGTTGAATTCTATCTTGCTGCTTATTTCACATACAAGTTGTAAAAATTTCGTTTAAACCAGTGCTAGGGGCGGTCTTGAACTTGCAGTGAGTTGTGAGCATTTGCTGCATGTTGAAGGCCTCATTGTGACTTTGATATGAAGAACAGCAATACAAGCACTGTTACTTTGCTTTGGGTTTTGTCAAGTGCGTGTAGGGATTTTTTGTTATGAATATATACACCATATCCCTTCTTTCTTATTACACACACAGAAAAAACCAAAACCCCCCTGTTTTAAAAAAAAAAGGGGGTCTTTGTATATCATGTTTGTTGTCTTCCCTCCTCCCTCTTCCAAAGGCGATATATAGTTCTTGTCTATCACAGAGGTTTATGCTTGTAACTTCTCATATCTGTTTGTGGATTTCAATGAAACTTCACAGGCTTGATGCTTAAAATGACTAGATTTGCAGGCCCACACCCTCTACAAACAATTTATGCATATTTTTTTCATTTGTAGGGAAACATGTATCAGTCACCTCATCTACAGGTATTGCTGCTACCCATTATGGAGATCTTGGTTCTTGTACATTACATAAATGGGGAGGACTTCATGATGGCAGATATCAAAATTCAGAATTATTACACTTGATACTAACAGATGAACGTTTCGGTGATGTAAAGGGAAGAATTGTAAGCACTGATGTATCTGTCATAGACGAAATTTCCATGGTTAGCAATAGAACTTTAAGTCAAGTTGAATTTATTTGTCGAAAAGTTAGAATAGACACATCTACATGTATTTTTGGAAATATTCAAGTAATACTCTGTGGAGATTTCCTCCAGTTGCCTCCTGTAGCGAATGAATTACATGGCGACTTTGGACATTTCTGTTTTTAGTCTACATGGTTCCAGAAGTTCTTTGTACACAAAATACCCTTAAATATTATACACAGACAGGACAGCTTAGAACTAATTTCAGCTGTTAACAATTTAGAGAAGGGTATCTTGTCAGATGAATGTGTCACTTTCCTAGAATCGTTATCAACACCTTTAAGTCAGGAAAAATCTGCTACCGCTATTCATATATTTGCTAAAAATTTAGAAGCGGATATGTATAACTTCGTAAAACTGGGAGAATTACCAGGAAAAATGCCATCTTTTGCATCTGAAGATGAAAGCTCACATCACTACTTAAACAAAATGCTTGCTCCCAAAAATCTTCGACTGAAACCATCATGTAGTGTGATACTGCTGATCAACTTATCTGATAAACTTGTCAATGGACTTATAGGAACTGTGAAAGCCATTAAAATGTTTCCGACTGTCTCATAGTTTCATTTTTGTACTTCTGTGTGCCAGCACTGTAAAACAAGACCAACTTCAGGCATACCAGCTTGCTTTGAGTGGCCATAACCTGCTTATTCTTGGCCAGGCAGGGACTGGTAAAACATGTTTGACGACAAAACGTTTGAGACACAGAGGTAAACAACACAACTGGTTATTATTTTAATAATAAATAACGTAGTAACGAGTACTGAGCCACTTTAAAAGCATAAAAGATTTTTAAAAACATGAATGATGAAAAAGTATGCAATAGTCAGAGCAAATTGAAATAGAGGACAATATTTAATATATTTTACAAGTTTGACGAAAAAATGGGGGGAGGGGGGGACTTTTACTATTTTTCTTGGGTTGTGCACTTACTTATTTCCAGAAGAAACCAAATCTTGTTATAAAAATAATCCATTAATACTGTTGGAATGTCAGATGCATTAATTCATTTTGTAACTGGATTGGTAAATTTGCTTTAAAGTTATTAATAAAAAAAATTATATCGTGTGTCTATAGTTCTCAAATAAATAGTAAAACTCTAATTCAGAAAAAAAAACACACACTTCAGAAAACAAAAATGCATGGCCGCCATTTTTTATACAAGGATAAAAAAACCTAGGTGCTTGTAATTAAATGAAATATGCTGCATGCATGGAGGAAGTGCTATTACATATGACACAAATTCAGATACAATAATTTGATACTCTGATACACAACAAGACGTCTTCATTAAATAAAATGTTTTTGGTTTTTACCATATACCATATTCGCCTAATCAGTGCCCATATCCCTATAAGTGCCCCACCCCCCTTACCAAAATTCATGTTAAAGTTTTATGAATAAGGGCCTTTCTATGCACGAGTATGGTTCATGGGAAATTTGTTTGAAACATAATAGGTCATGTTCCATTTTTCAGGTTGAATTCTATCTTGCTGCTTATTTCACATACAAGTTGTAAAAATTTCGTTTAAACCAGTGCTAGGGGCGGTCTTGAACTTGCAGTGAGTTGTGAGCATTTGCTGCATGTTGAAGGCCTCATTGTGACTTTGATATGAAGAACAGCAATACAAGCACTGTTACTTTGCTTTGGGTTTTGTCAAGTGCGTGTAGGGATTTTTTGTTATGAATATATACACCATATCCCTTCTTTCTTATTACACACACAGAAAAAACCAAAACCCCCCTGTTTTAAAAAAAAAAGGGGGTCTTTGTATATCATGTTTGTTGTCTTCCCTCCTCCCTCTTCCAAAGGCGATATATAGTTCTTGTCTATCACAGAGGTTTATGCTTGTAACTTCTCATATCTGTTTGTGGATTTCAATGAAACTTCACAGGCTTGATGCTTAAAATGACTAGATTTGCAGGCCCACACCCTCTACAAACAATTTATGCATATTTTTTTCATTTGTAGGGAAACATGTATCAGTCACCTCATCTACAGGTATTGCTGCTACCCATTATGGAGATCTTGGTTCTTGTACATTACATAAATGGGGAGGACTTCATGATGGCAGATATCAAAATTCAGAATTATTACACTTGATACTAACAGATGAACGTTTCGGTGATGTAAAGGGAAGAATTGTAAGCACTGATGTATCTGTCATAGACGAAATTTCCATGGTTAGCAATAGAACTTTAAGTCAAGTTGAATTTATTTGTCGAAAAGTTAGAATAGACACATCTACATGTATTTTTGGAAATATTCAAGTAATACTCTGTGGAGATTTCCTCCAGTTGCCTCCTGTAGCGAATGAATTACATGGCGACTTTGGACATTTCTGTTTTTAGTCTACATGGTTCCAGAAGTTCTTTGTACACAAAATACCCTTAAATATTATACACAGACAGGACAGCTTAGAACTAATTTCAGCTGTTAACAATTTAGAGAAGGGTATCTTGTCAGATGAATGTGTCACTTTCCTAGAATCGTTATCAACACCTTTAAGTCAGGAAAAATCTGCTACCGCTATTCATATATTTGCTAAAAATTTAGAAGCGGATATGTATAACTTCGTAAAACTGGGAGAATTACCAGGAAAAATGCCATCTTTTGCATCTGAAGATGAAAGCTCACATCACTACTTAAACAAAATGCTTGCTCCCAAAAATCTTCGACTGAAACCATCATGTAGTGTGATACTGCTGATCAACTTATCTGATAAACTTGTCAATGGACTTATAGGAACTGTGAAAGCCATTAAAATGTTTCCGACTGTCTCATAGTTTCATTTTTGTACTTCTGTGTGCCAGCACTGTAAAACAAGACCAACTTCAGGCATACCAGCTTGCTTTGAGTGGCCATAACCTGCTTATTCTTGGCCAGGCAGGGACTGGTAAAACATGTTTGACGACAAAACGTTTGAGACACAGAGGTAAACAACACAACTGGTTATTATTTTAATAATAAATAACGTAGTAACGAGTACTGAGCCACTTTAAAAGCATAAAAGATTTTAAAAAACATGAATGATGAAAAAGTATGCAATAGTCAGAGCAAATTGAAATAGAGGACAATATTTAATATATTTTACAAGTTTGACGAAAAAATGGGGGGAGGGGGGGGGACTTTTACTATTTTTCTTGGGTTGTGCACTTACTTATTTCCAGAAGAAACCAAATCTTGTTATAAAAATAATCCATTAATACTGTTGGAATGTCAGATGCATTAATTCATTTTGTAACTGGATTGGTAAATTTGCTTTAAAGTTATTAATAAAAAAAATTATATCGTGTGTCTATAGTTCTCAAATAAATAGTAAAACTCTAATTCAGAAAAAAAACCACACACTTCAGAAAACAAAAATGCATGGCCGCCATTTTTTATACAAGGATAAAAAAACCTAGGTGCTTGTAATTAAATGAAATATGCTGCATGCATGGAGGAAGTGCTATTACATATGACACAAATTCAGATACAATAATTTGATACTCTGATACACAACAAGACGTCTTCATTAAATAAAATGTTTTTGGTTTTTACCATATACCATATTCGCCTAATCAGTGCCCATATCCCTATAAGTGCCCCACCCCCCTTACCAAAATTCATGTTAAAGTTTTATGAATAAGGGCCTTTCTATGCACGAGTATGGTTCATGGGAAATTTGTTTGAAACATAATAGGTCATGTTCCATTTTTCAGGTTGAATTCTATCTTGCTGCTTATTTCACATACAAGTTGTAAAAATTTCGTTTAAACCAGTGCTAGGGGCGGTCTTGAACTTGCAGTGAGTTGTGAGCATTTGCTGCATGTTGAAGGCCTCATTGTGACTTTGATATGAAGAACAGCAATACAAGCACTGTTACTTTGCTTTGGGTTTTGTCAAGTGCGTGTAGGGATTTTTTGTTATGAATATATACACCATATCCCTTCTTTCTTATTACACACACAGAAAAAACCAAAACCCCCCTGTTTTAAAAAAAAAGGGGGGTCTTTGTATATCATGTTTGTTGTCTTCCCTCCTCCCTCTTCCAAAGGCGATATATAGTTCTTGTCTATCACAGAGGTTTATGCTTGTAACTTCTCATATCTGTTTGTGGATTTCAATGAAACTTCACAGGCTTGATGCTTAAAATGACTAGATTTGCAGGCCCACACCCTCTACAAACAATTTATGCATATTTTTTTCATTTGTAGGGAAACATGTATCAGTCACCTCATCTACAGGTATTGCTGCTACCCATTATGGAGATCTTGGTTCTTGTACATTACATAAATGGGGAGGACTTCATGATGGCAGATATCAAAATTCAGAATTATTACACTTGATACTAACAGATGAACGTTTCGGTGATGTAAAGGGAAGAATTGTAAGCACTGATGTATCTGTCATAGACGAAATTTCCATGGTTAGCAATAGAACTTTAAGTCAAGTTGAATTTATTTGTCGAAAAGTTAGAATAGACACATCTACATGTATTTTTGGAAATATTCAAGTAATACTCTGTGGAGATTTCCTCCAGTTGCCTCCTGTAGCAAATGAATTACATGGCGACTTTGGACATTTCTGTTTTTAGTCTACATGGTTCCAGAAGTTCTTTGTACACAAAATACCCTTAAATATTATACACAGACAGGACAGCTTAGAACTAATTTCAGCTGTTAACAATTTAGAGAAGGGTATCTTGTCAGATGAATGTGTCACTTTCCTAGAATCGTTATCAACACCTTTAAGTCAGGAAAAATCTGCTACCGCTATTCATATATTTGCTAAAAATTTAGAAGCGGATATGTATAACTTCGTAAAACTGGGAGAATTACCAGGAAAAATGCCATCTTTTGCATCTGAAGATGAAAGCTCACATCACTACTTAAACAAAATGCTTGCTCCCAAAAATCTTGGACTGAAACCATCATGTAGTGTGATACTGCTGATCAACTTATCTGATAAACTTGTCAATGGACTTATAGGAACTGTGAAAGCCATTAAAATGTTTCCGACTGTCTCATAGTTTCATTTTTGTACTTCTGTGTGCCAGCACTGTAAAACAAGACCAACTTCAGGCATACCAGCTTGCTTTGAGTGGCCATAACCTGCTTATTCTTGGCCAGGCAGGGACTGGTAAAACATGTTTGACGACAAAACGTTTGAGACACAGAGGTAAACAACACAACTGGTTATTATTTTAATAATAAATAACGTAGTAACGAGTACTGAGCCACTTTAAAAGCATAAAAGATTTTAAAAAACATGAATGATGAAAAAGTATGCAATAGTCAGAGCAAATTGAAATAGAGGACAATATTTAATATATTTTACAAGTTTGACGAAAAAATGGGGGGAGGGGGGGACTTTTACTATTTTTCTTGGGTTGTGCACTTACTTATTTCCAGAAGAAACCAAATCTTGTTATAAAAATAATCCATTAATACTGTTGGAATGTCAGATGCATTAATTCATTTTGTAACTGGATTGGTAAATTTGCTTTAAAGTTATTAATAAAAAAAATTATATCGTGTGTCTATAGTTCTCAAATAAATAGTAAAACTCTAATTCAGAAAAAAAAACACACACTTCAGAAAACAAAAATGCATGGCCGCCATTTTTTATACAAGGATAAAAAAACCTAGGTGCTTGTAATTAAATGAAATATGCTGCATGCATGGAGGAAGTGCTATTACATATGACACAAATTCAGATACAATAATTTGATACTCTGATACACAACAAGACGTCTTCATTAAATAAAATGTTTTTGGTTTTTACCATATACCATATTCGCCTAATCAGTGCCCATATCCCTATAAGTGCCCCACCCCCCTTACCAAAATTCATGTTAAAGTTTTATGAATAAGGGCCTTTCTATGCACGAGTATGGTTCATGGGAAATTTGTTTGAAACATAATAGGTCATGTTCCATTTTTCAGGTTGAATTCTATCTTGCTGCTTATTTCACATACAAGTTGTAAAAATTTCGTTTAAACCAGTGCTAGGGGCGGTCTTGAACTTGCAGTGAGTTGTGAGCATTTGCTGCATGTTGAAGGCCTCATTGTGACTTTGATATGAAGAACAGCAATACAAGCACTGTTACTTTGCTTTGGGTTTTGTCAAGTGCGTGTAGGGATTTTTTGTTATGAATATATACACCATATCCCTTCTTTCTTATTACACACACAGAAAAAACCAAAACCCCCCTGTTTTAAAAAAAAAAGGGGGTCTTTGTATATCATGTTTGTTGTCTTCCCTCCTCCCTCTTCCAAAGGCGATATATAGTTCTTGTCTATCACAGAGGTTTATGCTTGTAACTTCTCATATCTGTTTGTGGATTTCAATGAAACTTCACAGGCTTGATGCTTAAAATGACTAGATTTGCAGGCCCACACCCTCTACAAACAATTTATGCATATTTTTTTCATTTGTAGGGAAACATGTATCAGTCACCTCATCTACAGGTATTGCTGCTACCCATTATGGAGATCTTGGTTCTTGTACATTACATAAATGGGGAGGACTTCATGATGGCAGATATCAAAATTCAGAATTATTACACTTGATACTAACAGATGAACGTTTCGGTGATGTAAAGGGAAGAATTGTAAGCACTGATGTATCTGTCATAGACGAAATTTCCATGGTTAGCAATAGAACTTTAAGTCAAGTTGAATTTATTTGTCGAAAAGTTAGAATAGACACATCTACATGTATTTTTGGAAATATTCAAGTAATACTCTGTGGAGATTTCCTCCAGTTGCCTCCTGTAGCGAATGAATTACATGGCGACTTTGGACATTTCTGTTTTTAGTCTACATGGTTCCAGAAGTTCTTTGTACACAAAATACCCTTAAATATTATACACAGACAGGACAGCTTAGAACTAATTTCAGCTGTTAACAATTTAGAGAAGGGTATCTTGTCAGATGAATGTGTCACTTTCCTAGAATCGTTATCAACACCTTTAAGTCAGGAAAAATCTGCTACCGCTATTCATATATTTGCTAAAAATTTAGAAGCGGATATGTATAACTTCGTAAAACTGGGAGAATTACCAGGAAAAATGCCATCTTTTGCATCTGAAGATGAAAGCTCACATCACTACTTAAACAAAATGCTTGCTCCCAAAAATCTTCGACTGAAACCATCATGTAGTGTGATACTGCTGATCAACTTATCTGATAAACTTGTCAATGGACTTATAGGAACTGTGAAAGCCATTAAAATGTTTCCGACTGTCTCATAGTTTCATTTTTGTACTTCTGTGTGCCAGCACTGTAAAACAAGACCAACTTCAGGCATACCAGCTTGCTTTGAGTGGCCATAACCTGCTTATTCTTGGCCAGGCAGGGACTGGTAAAACATGTTTGACGACAAAACGTTTGAGACACAGAGGTAAACAACACAACTGGTTATTATTTTAATAATAAATAACGTAGTAACGAGTACTGAGCCACTTTAAAAGCATAAAAGATTTTTAAAAACATGAATGATGAAAAAGTATGCAATAGTCAGAGCAAATTGAAATAGAGGACAATATTTAATATATTTTACAAGTTTGACGAAAAAATGGGGGGAGGGGGGGACTTTTACTATTTTTCTTGGGTTGTGCACTTACTTATTTCCAGAAGAAACCAAATCTTGTTATAAAAATAATCCATTAATACTGTTGGAATGTCAGATGCATTAATTCATTTTGTAACTGGATTGGTAAATTTGCTTTAAAGTTATTAATAAAAAAAATTATATCGTGTGTCTATAGTTCTCAAATAAATAGTAAAACTCTAATTCAGAAAAAAAAACACACACTTCAGAAAACAAAAATGCATGGCCGCCATTTTTTATACAAGGATAAAAAAACCTAGGTGCTTGTAATTAAATGAAATATGCTGCATGCATGGAGGAAGTGCTATTACATATGACACAAATTCAGATACAATAATTTGATACTCTGATACACAACAAGACGTCTTCATTAAATAAAATGTTTTTGGTTTTTACCATATACCATATTCGCCTAATCAGTGCCCATATCCCTATAAGTGCCCCACCCCCCTTACCAAAATTCATGTTAAAGTTTTATGAATAAGGGCCTTTCTATGCACGAGTATGGTTCATGGGAAATTTGTTTGAAACATAATAGGTCATGTTCCATTTTTCAGGTTGAATTCTATCTTGCTGCTTATTTCACATACAAGTTGTAAAAATTTCGTTTAAACCAGTGCTAGGGGCGGTCTTGAACTTGCAGTGAGTTGTGAGCATTTGCTGCATGTTGAAGGCCTCATTGTGACTTTGATATGAAGAACAGCAATACAAGCACTGTTACTTTGCTTTGGGTTTTGTCAAGTGCGTGTAGGGATTTTTTGTTATGAATATATACACCATATCCCTTCTTTCTTATTACACACACAGAAAAAACCAAAACCCCCCTGTTTTAAAAAAAAAGGGGGTCTTTGTATATCATGTTTGTTGTCTTCCCTCCTCCCTCTTCCAAAGGCGATATATAGTTCTTGTCTATCACAGAGGTTTATGCTTGTAACTTCTCATATCTGTTTGTGGATTTCAATGAAACTTCACAGGCTTGATGCTTAAAATGACTAGATTTGCAGGCCCACACCCTCTACAAACAATTTATGCATATTTTTTTCATTTGTAGGGAAACATGTATCAGTCACCTCATCTACAGGTATTGCTGCTACCCATTATGGAGATCTTGGTTCTTGTACATTACATAAATGGGGAGGACTTCATGATGGCAGATATCAAAATTCAGAATTATTACACTTGATACTAACAGATGAACGTTTCGGTGATGTAAAGGGAAGAATTGTAAGCACTGATGTATCTGTCATAGACGAAATTTCCATGGTTAGCAATAGAACTTTAAGTCAAGTTGAATTTATTTGTCGAAAAGTTAGAATAGACACATCTACATGTATTTTTGGAAATATTCAAGTAATACTCTGTGGAGATTTCCTCCAGTTGCCTCCTGTAGCGAATGAATTACATGGCGACTTTGGACATTTCTGTTTTTAGTCTACATGGTTCCAGAAGTTCTTTGTACACAAAATACCCTTAAATATTATACACAGACAGGACAGCTTAGAACTAATTTCAGCTGTTAACAATTTAGAGAAGGGTATCTTGTCAGATGAATGTGTCACTTTCCTAGAATCGTTATCAACACCTTTAAGTCAGGAAAAATCTGCTACCGCTATTCATATATTTGCTAAAAATTTAGAAGCGGATATGTATAACTTCGTAAAACTGGGAGAATTACCAGGAAAAATGCCATCTTTTGCATCTGAAGATGAAAGCTCACATCACTACTTAAACAAAATGCTTGCTCCCAAAAATCTTCGACTGAAACCATCATGTAGTGTGATACTGCTGATCAACTTATCTGATAAACTTGTCAATGGACTTATAGGAACTGTGAAAGCCATTAAAATGTTTCCGACTGTCTCATAGTTTCATTTTTGTACTTCTGTGTGCCAGCACTGTAAAACAAGACCAACTTCAGGCATACCAGCTTGCTTTGAGTGGCCATAACCTGCTTATTCTTGGCCAGGCAGGGACTGGTAAAACATGTTTGACGACAAAACGTTTGAGACACAGAGGTAAACAACACAACTGGTTATTATTTTAATAATAAATAACGTAGTAACGAGTACTGAGCCACTTTAAAAGCATAAAAGATTTTTAAAAACATGAATGATGAAAAAGTATGCAATAGTCAGAGCAAATTGAAATAGAGGACAATATTTAATATATTTTACAAGTTTGACGAAAAAATGGGGGGAGGGGGGGGACTTTTACTATTTTTCTTGGGTTGTGCACTTACTTATTTCCAGAAGAAACCAAATCTTGTTATAAAAATAATCCATTAATACTGTTGGAATGTCAGATGCATTAATTCATTTTGTAACTGGATTGGTAAATTTGCTTTAAAGTTATTAATAAAAAAAATTATATCGTGTGTCTATAGTTCTCAAATAAATAGTAAAACTCTAATTCAGAAAAAAAACCACACACTTCAGAAAACAAAAATGCATGGCCGCCATTTTTTATACAAGGATAAAAAAACCTAGGTGCTTGTAATTAAATGAAATATGCTGCATGCATGGAGGAAGTGCTATTACATATGACACAAATTCAGATACAATAATTTGATACTCTGATACACAACAAGACGTCTTCATTAAATAAAATGTTTTTGGTTTTTACCATATACCATATTCGCCTAATCAGTGCCCATATCCCTATAAGTGCCCCACCCCCCTTACCAAAATTCATGTTAAAGTTTTATGAATAAGGGCCTTTCTATGCACGAGTATGGTTCATGGGAAATTTGTTTGAAACATAATAGGTCATGTTCCATTTTTCAGGTTGAATTCTATCTTGCTGCTTATTTCACATACAAGTTGTAAAAATTTCGTTTAAACCAGTGCTAGGGGCGGTCTTGAACTTGCAGTGAGTTGTGAGCATTTGCTGCATGTTGAAGGCCTCATTGTGACTTTGATATGAAGAACAGCAATACAAGCACTGTTACTTTGCTTTGGGTTTTGTCAAGTGCGTGTAGGGATTTTTTGTTATGAATATATACACCATATCCCTTCTTTCTTATTACACACACAGAAAAAACCAAAACCCCCCTGTTTTAAAAAAAAAAGGGGGTCTTTGTATATCATGTTTGTTGTCTTCCCTCCTCCCTCTTCCAAAGGCGATATATAGTTCTTGTCTATCACAGAGGTTTATGCTTGTAACTTCTCATATCTGTTTGTGGATTTCAATGAAACTTCACAGGCTTGATGCTTAAAATGACTAGATTTGCAGGCCCACACCCTCTACAAACAATTTATGCATATTTTTTTCATTTGTAGGGAAACATGTATCAGTCACCTCATCTACAGGTATTGCTGCTACCCATTATGGAGATCTTGGTTCTTGTACATTACATAAATGGGGAGGACTTCATGATGGCAGATATCAAAATTCAGAATTATTACACTTGATACTAACAGATGAACGTTTCGGTGATGTAAAGGGAAGAATTGTAAGCACTGATGTATCTGTCATAGACGAAATTTCCATGGTTAGCAATAGAACTTTAAGTCAAGTTGAATTTATTTGTCGAAAAGTTAGAATAGACACATCTACATGTATTTTTGGAAATATTCAAGTAATACTCTGTGGAGATTTCCTCCAGTTGCCTCCTGTAGCGAATGAATTACATGGCGACTTTGGACATTTCTGTTTTTAGTCTACATGGTTCCAGAAGTTCTTTGTACACAAAATACCCTTAAATATTATACACAGACAGGACAGCTTAGAACTAATTTCAGCTGTTAACAATTTAGAGAAGGGTATCTTGTCAGATGAATGTGTCACTTTCCTAGAATCGTTATCAACACCTTTAAGTCAGGAAAAATCTGCTACCGCTATTCATATATTTGCTAAAAATTTAGAAGCGGATATGTATAACTTCGTAAAACTGGGAGAATTACCAGGAAAAATGCCATCTTTTGCATCTGAAGATGAAAGCTCACATCACTACTTAAACAAAATGCTTGCTCCCAAAAATCTTCGACTGAAACCATCATGTAGTGTGATACTGCTGATCAACTTATCTGATAAACTTGTCAATGGACTTATAGGAACTGTGAAAGCCATTAAAATGTTTCCGACTGTCTCATAGTTTCATTTTTGTACTTCTGTGTGCCAGCACTGTAAAACAAGACCAACTTCAGGCATACCAGCTTGCTTTGAGTGGCCATAACCTGCTTATTCTTGGCCAGGCAGGGACTGGTAAAACATGTTTGACGACAAAACGTTTGAGACACAGAGGTAAACAACACAACTGGTTATTATTTTAATAATAAATAACGTAGTAACGAGTACTGAGCCACTTTAAAAGCATAAAAGATTTTTAAAAACATGAATGATGAAAAAGTATGCAATAGTCAGAGCAAATTGAAATAGAGGACAATATTTAATATATTTTACAAGTTTGACGAAAAAATGGGGGGAGGGGGGGACTTTTACTATTTTTCTTGGGTTGTGCACTTACTTATTTCCAGAAGAAACCAAATCTTGTTATAAAAATAATCCATTAATACTGTTGGAATGTCAGATGCATTAATTCATTTTGTAACTGGATTGGTAAATTTGCTTTAAAGTTATTAATAAAAAAAATTATATCGTGTGTCTATAGTTCTCAAATAAATAGTAAAACTCTAATTCAGAAAAAAAAACACACACTTCAGAAAACAAAAATGCATGGCCGCCATTTTTTATACAAGGATAAAAAAACCTAGGTGCTTGTAATTAAATGAAATATGCTGCATGCATGGAGGAAGTGCTATTACATATGACACAAATTCAGATACAATAATTTGATACTCTGATACACAACAAGACGTCTTCATTAAATAAAATGTTTTTGGTTTTTACCATATACCATATTCGCCTAATCAGTGCCCATATCCCTATAAGTGCCCCACCCCCCTTACCAAAATTCATGTTAAAGTTTTATGAATAAGGGCCTTTCTATGCACGAGTATGGTTCATGGGAAATTTGTTTGAAACATAATAGGTCATGTTCCATTTTTCAGGTTGAATTCTATCTTGCTGCTTATTTCACATACAAGTTGTAAAAATTTCGTTTAAACCAGTGCTAGGGGCGGTCTTGAACTTGCAGTGAGTTGTGAGCATTTGCTGCATGTTGAAGGCCTCATTGTGACTTTGATATGAAGAACAGCAATACAAGCACTGTTACTTTGCTTTGGGTTTTGTCAAGTGCGTGTAGGGATTTTTTGTTATGAATATATACACCATATCCCTTCTTTCTTATTACACACACAGAAAAAACCAAAACCCCCCTGTTTTAAAAAAAAAGGGGGTCTTTGTATATCATGTTTGTTGTCTTCCCTCCTCCCTCTTCCAAAGGCGATATATAGTTCTTGTCTATCACAGAGGTTTATGCTTGTAACTTCTCATATCTGTTTGTGGATTTCAATGAAACTTCACAGGCTTGATGCTTAAAATGACTAGATTTGCAGGCCCACACCCTCTACAAACAATTTATGCATATTTTTTTCATTTGTAGGGAAACATGTATCAGTCACCTCATCTACAGGTATTGCTGCTACCCATTATGGAGATCTTGGTTCTTGTACATTACATAAATGGGGAGGACTTCATGATGGCAGATATCAAAATTCAGAATTATTACACTTGATACTAACAGATGAACGTTTCGGTGATGTAAAGGGAAGAATTGTAAGCACTGATGTATCTGTCATAGACGAAATTTCCATGGTTAGCAATAGAACTTTAAGTCAAGTTGAATTTATTTGTCGAAAAGTTAGAATAGACACATCTACATGTATTTTTGGAAATATTCAAGTAATACTCTGTGGAGATTTCCTCCAGTTGCCTCCTGTAGCGAATGAATTACATGGCGACTTTGGACATTTCTGTTTTTAGTCTACATGGTTCCAGAAGTTCTTTGTACACAAAATACCCTTAAATATTATACACAGACAGGACAGCTTAGAACTAATTTCAGCTGTTAACAATTTAGAGAAGGGTATCTTGTCAGATGAATGTGTCACTTTCCTAGAATCGTTATCAACACCTTTAAGTCAGGAAAAATCTGCTACCGCTATTCATATATTTGCTAAAAATTTAGAAGCGGATATGTATAACTTCGTAAAACTGGGAGAATTACCAGGAAAAATGCCATCTTTTGCATCTGAAGATGAAAGCTCACATCACTACTTAAACAAAATGCTTGCTCCCAAAAATCTTCGACTGAAACCATCATGTAGTGTGATACTGCTGATCAACTTATCTGATAAACTTGTCAATGGACTTATAGGAACTGTGAAAGCCATTAAAATGTTTCCGACTGTCTCATAGTTTCATTTTTGTACTTCTGTGTGCCAGCACTGTAAAACAAGACCAACTTCAGGCATACCAGCTTGCTTTGAGTGGCCATAACCTGCTTATTCTTGGCCAGGCAGGGACTGGTAAAACATGTTTGACGACAAAACGTTTGAGACACAGAGGTAAACAACACAACTGGTTATTATTTTAATAATAAATAACGTAGTAACGAGTACTGAGCCACTTTAAAAGCATAAAAGATTTTTAAAAACATGAATGATGAAAAAGTATGCAATAGTCAGAGCAAATTGAAATAGAGGACAATATTTAATATATTTTACAAGTTTGACGAAAAAATGGGGGGAGGGGGGGGACTTTTACTATTTTTCTTGGGTTGTGCACTTACTTATTTCCAGAAGAAACCAAATCTTGTTATAAAAATAATCCATTAATACTGTTGGAATGTCAGATGCATTAATTCATTTTGTAACTGGATTGGTAAATTTGCTTTAAAGTTATTAATAAAAAAAATTATATCGTGTGTCTATAGTTCTCAAATAAATAGTAAAACTCTAATTCAGAAAAAAAACCACACACTTCAGAAAACAAAAATGCATGGCCGCCATTTTTTATACAAGGATAAAAAAACCTAGGTGCTTGTAATTAAATGAAATATGCTGCATGCATGGAGGAAGTGCTATTACATATGACACAAATTCAGATACAATAATTTGATACTCTGATACACAACAAGACGTCTTCATTAAATAAAATGTTTTTGGTTTTTACCATATACCATATTCGCCTAATCAGTGCCCATATCCCTATAAGTGCCCCACCCCCCTTACCAAAATTCATGTTAAAGTTTTATGAATAAGGGCCTTTCTATGCACGAGTATGGTTCATGGGAAATTTGTTTGAAACATAATAGGTCATGTTCCATTTTTCAGGTTGAATTCTATCTTGCTGCTTATTTCACATACAAGTTGTAAAAATTTCGTTTAAACCAGTGCTAGGGGCGGTCTTGAACTTGCAGTGAGTTGTGAGCATTTGCTGCATGTTGAAGGCCTCATTGTGACTTTGATATGAAGAACAGCAATACAAGCACTGTTACTTTGCTTTGGGTTTTGTCAAGTGCGTGTAGGGATTTTTTGTTATGAATATATACACCATATCCCTTCTTTCTTATTACACACACAGAAAAAACCAAAACCCCCCTGTTTTAAAAAAAAAAGGGGGTCTTTGTATATCATGTTTGTTGTCTTCCCTCCTCCCTCTTCCAAAGGCGATATATAGTTCTTGTCTATCACAGAGGTTTATGCTTGTAACTTCTCATATCTGTTTGTGGATTTCAATGAAACTTCACAGGCTTGATGCTTAAAATGACTAGATTTGCAGGCCCACACCCTCTACAAACAATTTATGCATATTTTTTTCATTTGTAGGGAAACATGTATCAGTCACCTCATCTACAGGTATTGCTGCTACCCATTATGGAGATCTTGGTTCTTGTACATTACATAAATGGGGAGGACTTCATGATGGCAGATATCAAAATTCAGAATTATTACACTTGATACTAACAGATGAACGTTTCGGTGATGTAAAGGGAAGAATTGTAAGCACTGATGTATCTGTCATAGACGAAATTTCCATGGTTAGCAATAGAACTTTAAGTCAAGTTGAATTTATTTGTCGAAAAGTTAGAATAGACACATCTACATGTATTTTTGGAAATATTCAAGTAATACTCTGTGGAGATTTCCTCCAGTTGCCTCCTGTAGCGAATGAATTACATGGCGACTTTGGACATTTCTGTTTTTAGTCTACATGGTTCCAGAAGTTCTTTGTACACAAAATACCCTTAAATATTATACACAGACAGGACAGCTTAGAACTAATTTCAGCTGTTAACAATTTAGAGAAGGGTATCTTGTCAGATGAATGTGTCACTTTCCTAGAATCGTTATCAACACCTTTAAGTCAGGAAAAATCTGCTACCGCTATTCATATATTTGTTAAAAATTTAGAAGCGGATATGTATAACTTCGTAAAACTGGGAGAATTACCAGGAAAAATGCCATCTTTTGCATCTGAAGATGAAAGCTCACATCACTACTTAAACAAAATGCTTGCTCCCAAAAATCTTGGACTGAAACCATCATGTAGTGTGATACTGCTGATCAACTTATCTGATAAACTTGTCAATGGACTTATAGGAACTGTGAAAGCCATTAAAATGTTTCCGACTGTCTCATAGTTTCATTTTTGTACTTCTGTGTGCCAGCACTGTAAAACAAGACCAACTTCAGGCATACCAGCTTGCTTTGAGTGGCCATAACCTGCTTATTCTTGGCCAGGCAGGGACTGGTAAAACATGTTTGACGACAAAACGTTTGAGACACAGAGGTAAACAACACAACTGGTTATTATTTTAATAATAAATAACGTAGTAACGAGTACTGAGCCACTTTAAAAGCATAAAAGATTTTAAAAAACATGAATGATGAAAAAGTATGCAATAGTCAGAGCAAATTGAAATAGAGGACAATATTTAATATATTTTACAAGTTTGACGAAAAAATGGGGGGAGGGGGGGGACTTTTACTATTTTTCTTGGGTTGTGCACTTACTTATTTCAGAAGAAACCAAATCTTGTTATAAAAATAATCCATTAATACTGTTGGAATGTCAGATGCATTAATTCATTTTGTAACTGGATTGGTAAATTTGCATTAAAGTTATTAATAAAAAAAATTATATCGTGTGTCTATAGTTCTCAAATAAATAGTAAAACTCTAATTCAGAAAAAAAACCACACACTTCAGAAAACAAAAATGCATGGCCGCCATTTTTTATACAAGGATAAAAAAACCTAGGTGCTTGTAATTAAATGAAATATGCTGCATGCATGGAGGAAGTGCTATTACATATGACACAAATTCAGATACAATAATTTGATACTCTGATACACAACAAGACGTCTTCATTAAATAAAATGTTTTTGGTTTTTACCATATACCATATTCGCCTAATCAGTGCCCATATCCCTATAAGTGCCCCACCCCCCTTACCAAAATTCATGTTAAAGTTTTATGAATAAGGGCCTTTCTATGCACGAGTATGGTTCATGGGAAATTTGTTTGAAACATAATAGGTCATGTTCCATTTTTCAGGTTGAATTCTATCTTGCTGCTTATTTCACATACAAGTTGTAAAAATTTCGTTTAAACCAGTGCTAGGGGCGGTCTTGAACTTGCAGTGAGTTGTGAGCATTTGCTGCATGTTGAAGGCCTCATTGTGACTTTGATATGAAGAACAGCAATACAAGCACTGTTACTTTGCTTTGGGTTTTGTCAAGTGCGTGTAGGGATTTTTTGTTATGAATATATACACCATATCCCTTCTTTCTTATTACACACACAGAAAAAACCAAAACCCCCCTGTTTTAAAAAAAAAGGGGGTCTTTGTATATCATGTTTGTTGTCTTCCCTCCTCCCTCTTCCAAAGGCGATATATAGTTCTTGTCTATCACAGAGGTTTATGCTTGTAACTTCTCATATCTGTTTGTGGATTTCAATGAAACTTCACAGGCTTGATGCTTAAAATGACTAGATTTGCAGGCCCACACCCTCTACAAACAATTTATGCATATTTTTTTCATTTGTAGGGAAACATGTATCAGTCACCTCATCTACAGGTATTGCTGCTACCCATTATGGAGATCTTGGTTCTTGTACATTACATAAATGGGGAGGACTTCATGATGGCAGATATCAAAATTCAGAATTATTACACTTGATACTAACAGATGAACGTTTCGGTGATGTAAAGGGAAGAATTGTAAGCACTGATGTATCTGTCATAGACGAAATTTCCATGGTTAGCAATAGAACTTTAAGTCAAGTTGAATTTATTTGTCGAAAAGTTAGAATAGACACATCTACATGTATTTTTGGAAATATTCAAGTAATACTCTGTGGAGATTTCCTCCAGTTGCCTCCTGTAGCGAATGAATTACATGGCGACTTTGGACATTTCTGTTTTTAGTCTACATGGTTCCAGAAGTTCTTTGTACACAAAATACCCTTAAATATTATACACAGACAGGACAGCTTAGAACTAATTTCAGCTGTTAACAATTTAGAGAAGGGTATCTTGTCAGATGAATGTGTCACTTTCCTAGAATCGTTATCAACACCTTTAAGTCAGGAAAAATCTGCTACCGCTATTCATATATTTGCTAAAAATTTAGAAGCGGATATGTATAACTTCGTAAAACTGGGAGAATTACCAGGAAAAATGCCATCTTTTGCATCTGAAGATGAAAGCTCACATCACTACTTAAACAAAATGCTTGCTCCCAAAAATCTTCGACTGAAACCATCATGTAGTGTGATACTGCTGATCAACTTATCTGATAAACTTGTCAATGGACTTATAGGAACTGTGAAAGCCATTAAAATGTTTCCGACTGTCTCATAGTTTCATTTTTGTACTTCTGTGTGCCAGCACTGTAAAACAAGACCAACTTCAGGCATACCAGCTTGCTTTGAGTGGCCATAACCTGCTTATTCTTGGCCAGGCAGGGACTGGTAAAACATGTTTGACGACAAAACGTTTGAGACACAGAGGTAAACAACACAACTGGTTATTATTTTAATAATAAATAACGTAGTAACGAGTACTGAGCCACTTTAAAAGCATAAAAGATTTTTAAAAACATGAATGATGAAAAAGTATGCAATAGTCAGAGCAAATTGAAATAGAGGACAATATTTAATATATTTTACAAGTTTGACGAAAAAATGGGGGGAGGGGGGGGACTTTTACTATTTTTCTTGGGTTGTGCACTTACTTATTTCCAGAAGAAACCAAATCTTGTTATAAAAATAATCCATTAATACTGTTGGAATGTCAGATGCATTAATTCATTTTGTAACTGGATTGGTAAATTTGCTTTAAAGTTATTAATAAAAAAAATTATATCGTGTGTCTATAGTTCTCAAATAAATAGTAAAACTCTAATTCAGAAAAAAAACCACACACTTCAGAAAACAAAAATGCATGGCCGCCATTTTTTATACAAGGATAAAAAAACCTAGGTGCTTGTAATTAAATGAAATATGCTGCATGCATGGAGGAAGTGCTATTACATATGACACAAATTCAGATACAATAATTTGATACTCTGATACACAACAAGACGTCTTCATTAAATAAAATGTTTTTGGTTTTTACCATATACCATATTCGCCTAATCAGTGCCCATATCCCTATAAGTGCCCCACCCCCCTTACCAAAATTCATGTTAAAGTTTTATGAATAAGGGCCTTTCTATGCACGAGTATGGTTCATGGGAAATTTGTTTGAAACATAATAGGTCATGTTCCATTTTTCAGGTTGAATTCTATCTTGCTGCTTATTTCACATACAAGTTGTAAAAATTTCGTTTAAACCAGTGCTAGGGGCGGTCTTGAACTTGCAGTGAGTTGTGAGCATTTGCTGCATGTTGAAGGCCTCATTGTGACTTTGATATGAAGAACAGCAATACAAGCACTGTTACTTTGCTTTGGGTTTTGTCAAGTGCGTGTAGGGATTTTTTGTTATGAATATATACACCATATCCCTTCTTTCTTATTACACACACAGAAAAAACCAAAACCCCCCTGTTTTAAAAAAAAAAGGGGGTCTTTGTATATCATGTTTGTTGTCTTCCCTCCTCCCTCTTCCAAAGGCGATATATAGTTCTTGTCTATCACAGAGGTTTATGCTTGTAACTTCTCATATCTGTTTGTGGATTTCAATGAAACTTCACAGGCTTGATGCTTAAAATGACTAGATTTGCAGGCCCACACCCTCTACAAACAATTTATGCATATTTTTTTCATTTGTAGGGAAACATGTATCAGTCACCTCATCTACAGGTATTGCTGCTACCCATTATGGAGATCTTGGTTCTTGTACATTACATAAATGGGGAGGACTTCATGATGGCAGATATCAAAATTCAGAATTATTACACTTGATACTAACAGATGAACGTTTCGGTGATGTAAAGGGAAGAATTGTAAGCACTGATGTATCTGTCATAGACGAAATTTCCATGGTTAGCAATAGAACTTTAAGTCAAGTTGAATTTATTTGTCGAAAAGTTAGAATAGACACATCTACATGTATTTTTGGAAATATTCAAGTAATACTCTGTGGAGATTTCCTCCAGTTGCCTCCTGTAGCGAATGAATTACATGGCGACTTTGGACATTTCTGTTTTTAGTCTACATGGTTCCAGAAGTTCTTTGTACACAAAATACCCTTAAATATTATACACAGACAGGACAGCTTAGAACTAATTTCAGCTGTTAACAATTTAGAGAAGGGTATCTTGTCAGATGAATGTGTCACTTTCCTAGAATCGTTATCAACACCTTTAAGTCAGGAAAAATCTGCTACCGCTATTCATATATTTGTTAAAAATTTAGAAGCGGATATGTATAACTTCGTAAAACTGGGAGAATTACCAGGAAAAATGCCATCTTTTGCATCTGAAGATGAAAGCTCACATCACTACTTAAACAAAATGCTTGCTCCCAAAAATCTTGGACTGAAACCATCATGTAGTGTGATACTGCTGATCAACTTATCTGATAAACTTGTCAATGGACTTATAGGAACTGTGAAAGCCATTAAAATGTTTCCGACTGTCTCATAGTTTCATTTTTGTACTTCTGTGTGCCAGCACTGTAAAACAAGACCAACTTCAGGCATACCAGCTTGCTTTGAGTGGCCATAACCTGCTTATTCTTGGCCAGGCAGGGACTGGTAAAACATGTTTGACGACAAAACGTTTGAGACACAGAGGTAAACAACACAACTGGTTATTATTTTAATAATAAATAACGTAGTAACGAGTACTGAGCCACTTTAAAAGCATAAAAGATTTTAAAAAACATGAATGATGAAAAAGTATGCAATAGTCAGAGCAAATTGAAATAGAGGACAATATTTAATATATTTTACAAGTTTGACGAAAAAATGGGGGGAGGGGGGGGACTTTTACTATTTTTCTTGGGTTGTGCACTTACTTATTTCAGAAGAAACCAAATCTTGTTATAAAAATAATCCATTAATACTGTTGGAATGTCAGATGCATTAATTCATTTTGTAACTGGATTGGTAAATTTGCATTAAAGTTATTAATAAAAAAAATTATATCGTGTGTCTATAGTTCTCAAATAAATAGTAAAACTCTAATTCAGAAAAAAAACCACACACTTCAGAAAACAAAAATGCATGGCCGCCATTTTTTATACAAGGATAAAAAAACCTAGGTGCTTGTAATTAAATGAAATATGCTGCATGCATGGAGGAAGTGCTATTACATATGACACAAATTCAGATACAATAATTTGATACTCTGATACACAACAAGACGTCTTCATTAAATAAAATGTTTTTGGTTTTTACCATATACCATATTCGCCTAATCAGTGCCCATATCCCTATAAGTGCCCCACCCCCCTTACCAAAATTCATGTTAAAGTTTTATGAATAAGGGCCTTTCTATGCACGAGTATGGTTCATGGGAAATTTGTTTGAAACATAATAGGTCATGTTCCATTTTTCAGGTTGAATTCTATCTTGCTGCTTATTTCACATACAAGTTGTAAAAATTTCGTTTAAACCAGTGCTAGGGGCGGTCTTGAACTTGCAGTGAGTTGTGAGCATTTGCTGCATGTTGAAGGCCTCATTGTGACTTTGATATGAAGAACAGCAATACAAGCACTGTTACTTTGCTTTGGGTTTTGTCAAGTGCGTGTAGGGATTT
The DNA here is from genome assembly GCA_963680875.1 of Bathymodiolus brooksi. Lineage (NCBI taxonomy): Eukaryota > Metazoa > Mollusca > Bivalvia > Mytilida > Modiolidae > Bathymodiolus > Bathymodiolus brooksi. Next base: position 72,120,756 of record OY804576.1, on the reverse strand, counting down.
TTTGTTATGAATATATACACCATATCCCTTCTTTCTTATTACACACACAGAAAAAACCAAAACCCCCCTGTTTTAAAAAAAAAAGGGGGTCTTTGTATATCATGTTTGTTGTCTTCCCTCCTCCCTCTTCCAAAGGCGATATATAGTTCTTGTCTATCACAGAGGTTTATGCTTGTAACTTCTCATATCTGTTTGTGGATTTCAATGAAATTTCACAGGCTTGATGCTTAAAATGACTAGATTTGCAGGCCCACACCCTCTACAAACAATTTATGCATATTTTTTTCATTTGTAGGGAAACATGTATCAGTCACCTCATCTACAGGTATTGCTGCTACCCATTATGGAGATCTTGGTTCTTGTACATTACATAAATGGGGAGGACTTCATGATGGCAGATATCAAAATTCAGAATTATTACACTTGATACTAACAGATGAACGTTTCGGTGATGTAAAGGGAAGAATTGTAAGCACTGATGTATCTGTCATAGACGAAATTTCCATGGTTAGCAATAGAACTTTAAGTCAAGTTGAATTTATTTGTCGAAAAGTTAGAATAGACACATCTACATGTATTTTTGGAAATATTCAAGTAATACTCTGTGGAGATTTCCTCCAGTTGCCTCCTGTAGCGAATGAATTACATGGCGACTTTGGACATTTCTGTTTTTAGTCTACATGGTTCCAGAAGTTCTTTGTACACAAAATACCCTTAAATATTATACACAGACAGGACAGCTTAGAACTAATTTCAGCTGTTAACAATTTAGAGAAGGGTATCTTGTCAGATGAATGTGTCACTTTCCTAGAATCGTTATCAACACCTTTAAGTCAGGAAAAATCTGCTACCGCTATTCATATATTTGCTAAAAATTTAGAAGCGGATATGTATAACTTCGTAAAACTGGGAGAATTACCAGGAAAAATGCCATCTTTTGCATCTGAAGATGAAAGCTCACATCACTACTTAAACAAAATGCTTGCTCCCAAAAATCTTCGACTGAAACCATCATGTAGTGTGATACTGCTGATCAACTTATCTGATAAACTTGTCAATGGACTTATAGGAACTGTGAAAGCCATTAAAATGTTTCCGACTGTCTCATAGTTTCATTTTTGTACTTCTGTGTGCCAGCACTGTAAAACAAGACCAACTTCAGGCATACCAGCTTGCTTTGAGTGGCCATAACCTGCTTATTCTTGGCCAGGCAGGGACTGGTAAAACATGTTTGACGACAAAACGTTTGAGACACAGAGGTAAACAACACAACTGGTTATTATTTTAATAATAAATAACGTAGTAACGAGTACTGAGCCACTTTAAAAGCATAAAAGATTTTAAAAAACATGAATGATGAAAAAGTATGCAATAGTCAGAGCAAATTGAAATAGAGGACAATATTTAATATATTTTACAAGTTTGACGAAAAAATGGGGGGAGGGGGGGACTTTTACTATTTTTCTTGGGTTGTGCACTTACTTATTTCCAGAAGAAACCAAATCTTGTTATAAAAATAATCCATTAATACTGTTGGAATGTCAGATGCATTAATTCATTTTGTAACTGGATTGGTAAATTTGCTTTAAAGTTATTAATAAAAAAAATTATATCGTGTGTCTATAGTTCTCAAATAAATAGTAAAACTCTAATTCAGAAAAAAAAACACACACTTCAGAAAACAAAAATGCATGGCCGCCATTTTTTATACAAGGATGAAAAAACCTAGGTGCTTGTAATTAAATGAAATATGCTGCATGCATGGAGGAAGTGCTATTACATATGACACAAATTCAGATACAATAATTTGATACTCTGATACACAACAAGACGTCTTCATTAAATAAAATGTTTTTGGTTTTTACCATATACCATATTCGCCTAATCAGTGCCCATATCCCTATAAGTGCCCCACCCCCCTTACCAAAATTCATGTTAAAGTTTTATGAATAAGGGCCTTTCTATGCACGAGTATGGTTCATGGGAAATTTGTTTGAAACATAATAGGTCATGTTCCATTTTTCAGGTTGAATTCTATCTTGCTGCTTATTTCACATACAAGTTGTAAAAATTTCGTTTAAACCAGTGCTAGGGGCGGTCTTGAACTTGCAGTGAGTTGTGAGCATTTGCTGCATGTTGAAGGCCTCATTGTGACTTTGATATGAAGAACAGCAATACAAGCACTGTTACTTTGCTTTGGGTTTTGTCAAGTGCGTGTAGGGATTTTTTGTTATGAATATATACACCATATCCCTTCTTTCTTATTACACACACAGAAAAAACCAAAACCCCCCTGTTTTAAAAAAAAAGGGGGTCTTTGTATATCATGTTTGTTGTCTTCCCTCCTCCCTCTTCCAAAGGCGATATATAGTTCTTGTCTATCACAGAGGTTTATGCTTGTAACTTCTCATATCTGTTTGTGGATTTCAATGAAATTTCACAGGCTTGATGCTTAAAATGACTAGATTTGCAGGCCCACACCCTCTACAAACAATTTATGCATATTTTTTTCATTTGTAGGGAAACATGTATCAGTCACCTCATCTACAGGTATTGCTGCTACCCATTATGGAGATCTTGGTTCTTGTACATTACATAAATGGGGAGGACTTCATGATGGCAGATATCAAAATTCAGAATTATTACACTTGATACTAACAGATGAACGTTTCGGTGATGTAAAGGGAAGAATTGTAAGCACTGATGTATCTGTCATAGACGAAATTTCCATGGTTAGCAATAGAACTTTAAGTCAAGTTGAATTTATTTGTCGAAAAGTTAGAATAGACACATCTACATGTATTTTTGGAAATATTCAAGTAATACTCTGTGGAGATTTCCTCCAGTTGCCTCCTGTAGCGAATGAATTACATGGCGACTTTGGACATTTCTGTTTTTAGTCTACATGGTTCCAGAAGTTCTTTGTACACAAAATACCCTTAAATATTATACACAGACAGGACAGCTTAGAACTAATTTCAGCTGTTAACAATTTAGAGAAGGGTATCTTGTCAGATGAATGTGTCACTTTCCTAGAATCGTTATCAACACCTTTAAGTCAGGAAAAATCTGCTACCGCTATTCATATATTTGCTAAAAATTTAGAAGCGGATATGTATAACTTCGTAAAACTGGGAGAATTACCAGGAAAAATGCCATCTTTTGCATCTGAAGATGAAAGCTCACATCACTACTTAAACAAAATGCTTGCTCCCAAAAATCTTCGACTGAAACCATCATGTAGTGTGATACTGCTGATCAACTTATCTGATAAACTTGTCAATGGACTTATAGGAACTGTGAAAGCCATTAAAATGTTTCCGACTGTCTCATAGTTTCATTTTTGTACTTCTGTGTGCCAGCACTGTAAAACAAGACCAACTTCAGGCATACCAGCTTGCTTTGAGTGGCCATAACCTGCTTATTCTTGGCCAGGCAGGGACTGGTAAAACATGTTTGACGACAAAACGTTTGAGACACAGAGGTAAACAACACAACTGGTTATTATTTTAATAATAAATAACGTAGTAACGAGTACTGAGCCACTTTAAAAGCATAAAAGATTTTAAAAAACATGAATGATGAAAAAGTATGCAATAGTCAGAGCAAATTGAAATAGAGGACAATATTTAATATATTTTACAAGTTTGACGAAAAAATGGGGGGAGGGGGGGACTTTTACTATTTTTCTTGGGTTGTGCACTTACTTATTTCCAGAAGAAACCAAATCTTGTTATAAAAATAATCCATTAATACTGTTGGAATGTCAGATGCATTAATTCATTTTGTAACTGGATTGGTAAATTTGCTTTAAAGTTATTAATAAAAAAAATTATATCGTGTGTCTATAGTTCTCAAATAAATAGTAAAACTCTAATTCAGAAAAAAAAACACACACTTCAGAAAACAAAAATGCATGGCCGCCATTTTTTATACAAGGATGAAAAAACCTAGGTGCTTGTAATTAAATGAAATATGCTGCATGCATGGAGGAAGTGCTATTACATATGACACAAATTCAGATACAATAATTTGATACTCTGATACACAACAAGACGTCTTCATTAAATAAAATGTTTTTGGTTTTTACCATATACCATATTCGCCTAATCAGTGCCCATATCCCTATAAGTGCCCCACCCCCCTTACCAAAATTCATGTTAAAGTTTTATGAATAAGGGCCTTTCTATGCACGAGTATGGTTCATGGGAAATTTGTTTGAAACATAATAGGTCATGTTCCATTTTTCAGGTTGAATTCTATCTTGCTGCTTATTTCACATACAAGTTGTAAAAATTTCGTTTAAACCAGTGCTAGGGGCGGTCTTGAACTTGCAGTGAGTTGTGAGCATTTGCTGCATGTTGAAGGCCTCATTGTGACTTTGATATGAAGAACAGCAATACAAGCACTGTTACTTTGCTTTGGGTTTTGTCAAGTGCGTGTAGGGATTTTTTGTTATGAATATATACACCATATCCCTTCTTTCTTATTACACACACAGAAAAAACCAAAACCCCCCTGTTTTAAAAAAAAAAGGGGGTCTTTGTATATCATGTTTGTTGTCTTCCCTCCTCCCTCTTCCAAAGGCGATATATAGTTCTTGTCTATCACAGAGGTTTATGCTTGTAACTTCTCATATCTGTTTGTGGATTTCAATGAAATTTCACAGGCTTGATGCTTAAAATGACTAGATTTGCAGGCCCACACCCTCTACAAACAATTTATGCATATTTTTTTCATTTGTAGGGAAACATGTATCAGTCACCTCATCTACAGGTATTGCTGCTACCCATTATGGAGATCTTGGTTCTTGTACATTACATAAATGGGGAGGACTTCATGATGGCAGATATCAAAATTCAGAATTATTACACTTGATACTAACAGATGAACGTTTCGGTGATGTAAAGGGAAGAATTGTAAGCACTGATGTATCTGTCATAGACGAAATTTCCATGGTTAGCAATAGAACTTTAAGTCAAGTTGAATTTATTTGTCGAAAAGTTAGAATAGACACATCTACATGTATTTTTGGAAATATTCAAGTAATACTCTGTGGAGATTTCCTCCAGTTGCCTCCTGTAGCGAATGAATTACATGGCGACTTTGGACATTTCTGTTTTTAGTCTACATGGTTCCAGAAGTTCTTTGTACACAAAATACCCTTAAATATTATACACAGACAGGACAGCTTAGAACTAATTTCAGCTGTTAACAATTTAGAGAAGGGTATCTTGTCAGATGAATGTGTCACTTTCCTAGAATCGTTATCAACACCTTTAAGTCAGGAAAAATCTGCTACCGCTATTCATATATTTGCTAAAAATTTAGAAGCGGATATGTATAACTTCGTAAAACTGGGAGAATTACCAGGAAAAATGCCATCTTTTGCATCTGAAGATGAAAGCTCACATCACTACTTAAACAAAATGCTTGCTCCCAAAAATCTTCGACTGAAACCATCATGTAGTGTGATACTGCTGATCAACTTATCTGATAAACTTGTCAATGGACTTATAGGAACTGTGAAAGCCATTAAAATGTTTCCGACTGTCTCATAGTTTCATTTTTGTACTTCTGTGTGCCAGCACTGTAAAACAAGACCAACTTCAGGCATACCAGCTTGCTTTGAGTGGCCATAACCTGCTTATTCTTGGCCAGGCAGGGACTGGTAAAACATGTTTGACGACAAAACGTTTGAGACACAGAGGTAAACAACACAACTGGTTATTATTTTAATAATAAATAACGTAGTAACGAGTACTGAGCCACTTTAAAAGCATAAAAGATTTTAAAAAACATGAATGATGAAAAAGTATGCAATAGTCAGAGCAAATTGAAATAGAGGACAATATTTAATATATTTTACAAGTTTGACGAAAAAATGGGGGGAGGGGGGGACTTTTACTATTTTTCTTGGGTTGTGCACTTACTTATTTCCAGAAGAAACCAAATCTTGTTATAAAAATAATCCATTAATACTGTTGGAATGTCAGATGCATTAATTCATTTTGTAACTGGATTGGTAAATTTGCTTTAAAGTTATTAATAAAAAAAATTATATCGTGTGTCTATAGTTCTCAAATAAATAGTAAAACTCTAATTCAGAAAAAAAAACACACACTTCAGAAAACAAAAATGCATGGCCGCCATTTTTTATACAAGGATGAAAAAACCTAGGTGCTTGTAATTAAATGAAATATGCTGCATGCATGGAGGAAGTGCTATTACATATGACACAAATTCAGATACAATAATTTGATACTCTGATACACAACAAGACGTCTTCATTAAATAAAATGTTTTTGGTTTTTACCATATACCATATTCGCCTAATCAGTGCCCATATCCCTATAAGTGCCCCACCCCCCTTACCAAAATTCATGTTAAAGTTTTATGAATAAGGGCCTTTCTATGCACGAGTATGGTTCATGGGAAATTTGTTTGAAACATAATAGGTCATGTTCCATTTTTCAGGTTGAATTCTATCTTGCTGCTTATTTCACATACAAGTTGTAAAAATTTCGTTTAAACCAGTGCTAGGGGCGGTCTTGAACTTGCAGTGAGTTGTGAGCATTTGCTGCATGTTGAAGGCCTCATTGTGACTTTGATATGAAGAACAGCAATACAAGCACTGTTACTTTGCTTTGGGTTTTGTCAAGTGCGTGTAGGGATTTTTTGTTATGAATATATACACCATATCCCTTCTTTCTTATTACACACACAGAAAAAACCAAAACCCCCCTGTTTTAAAAAAAAAGGGGGTCTTTGTATATCATGTTTGTTGTCTTCCCTCCTCCCTCTTCCAAAGGCGATATATAGTTCTTGTCTATCACAGAGGTTTATGCTTGTAACTTCTCATATCTGTTTGTGGATTTCAATGAAATTTCACAGGCTTGATGCTTAAAATGACTAGATTTGCAGGCCCACACCCTCTACAAACAATTTATGCATATTTTTTTCATTTGTAGGGAAACATGTATCAGTCACCTCATCTACAGGTATTGCTGCTACCCATTATGGAGATCTTGGTTCTTGTACATTACATAAATGGGGAGGACTTCATGATGGCAGATATCAAAATTCAGAATTATTACACTTGATACTAACAGATGAACGTTTCGGTGATGTAAAGGGAAGAATTGTAAGCACTGATGTATCTGTCATAGACGAAATTTCCATGGTTAGCAATAGAACTTTAAGTCAAGTTGAATTTATTTGTCGAAAAGTTAGAATAGACACATCTACATGTATTTTTGGAAATATTCAAGTAATACTCTGTGGAGATTTCCTCCAGTTGCCTCCTGTAGCGAATGAATTACATGGCGACTTTGAACATTTCTGTTTTTAGTCTACATGGTTCCAGAAGTTCTTTGTACACAAAATACCCTTAAATATTATACACAGACAGGACAGCTTAGAACTAATTTCAGCTGTTAACAATTTAGAGAAGGGTATCTTGTCAGATGAATGTGTCACTTTCCTAGAATCGTTATCAACACCTTTAAGTCAGGAAAAATCTGCTACCGCTATTCATATATTTGCTAAAAATTTAGAAGCGGATATGTATAACTTCGTAAAACTGGGAGAATTACCAGGAAAAATGCCATCTTTTGCATCTGAAGATGAAAGCTCACATCACTACTTAAACAAAATGCTTGCTCCCAAAAATCTTCGACTGAAACCATCATGTAGTGTGATACTGCTGATCAACTTATCTGATAAACTTGTCAATGGACTTATAGGAACTGTGAAAGCCATTAAAATGTTTCCGACTGTCTCATAGTTTCATTTTTGTACTTCTGTGTGCCAGCACTGTAAAAATTTGGCACAGCAGAGTAGTTAGAGTTACCCCCCTTTTTTTTTACATCATAAGGGACCAACCGTTCAAATCTTTTGGTGGGAGCTTATTCCACTGGAATATTTTATTTTCTTGTCAAATGGAAAACAAATACCGTATAAGTGTTTATTTTCGCAGGAGCAAAATTTGGCGAAAATTTCTTGAAATGGGATGCATTTAATTATGCCACAAAATTTCGCGCAATGGCTTTTTTATGTGATACTATTTGAATGTGAAATAATAATTCGGGGACTTCATTTTTTCGCGCATTTAACATCCTCGCAAAGAAAGCGAAAATTAAATACTCACCAAAATAACCACTTATACTGTAAAATAGGATTTATTTTCTGGATTTCAACACTGATTTCTGTCACTGCTGAAAACTGGAGTTACACAAATTATCCATTTTTTACCCCTGTAAGACAGATTATTGTTTTATAAAATCAGTGACATGAAATGAAAAAGAAATAACCCCCTTAGTTAAATGGTCCCTCCGGCTCCCTTACACATTTTTATCAGTTGGGAGCCCTTTCATTAAGGAAGGGGGTAAAATGCCATAGTCCCATTCTATAGCTGTTCTCAGCTTCTTCTTCCTTTGTTTTTTTTATTTATTTTTTATTTTTTTAGCTGTATATGTATTTGTTTGGGTATGATTTTAATAATTTGAAGTAGAGGCAGGCTGAATATTTCTTTTTCATCGAAATTTTGACTTCAGTTCTAACCATTCAATCATATCTATTAATTAGTTTGAATTTCTCCCAGAGAAATTCTTTGTATGTGTTAACAGTTATTTACCATGAAATTAGTTCAGTGTTTCCATATTCAGATGGTCGTTGTGCCATTTTTACGAAATCCTGGAAATAATCCGTCTGCTGTTATGTTTTTTCAGCGATTTATATTTTCAGCCAAAAAATTCCGGGAAAAATATTCGGAGCGCATCTGCGTTTTTCATTGCAGGTATTCCATTCGTAAAAAACCCAGGGTTATCGTTCTTGCACTTCCGTCTAAAATGATGTAGTTTGACCTAGAAACGAAGCTGTTTCGCTATTCTCGGTGAGATTTCTTGGAAAAGATCGGTACGATTGAAATTCGAACATGGGCAATTAGGTAAGTGTCTTAGAAACAGTTTGATACGACAGTGCCATATGTAACCGAGGTGAGTGATATGGGGTGAAATATGAAAATGGAGTTGCTTACCTTCACTCTATACTACATATCAATCGAAAAACTGTGGACACAGAATACACGTATTATTCATGATGTATGGCGTCTACTGATATTGTCAAATGAAGAAAAACGAATGATTATGAAAATTTTGAAAAAGGAATGATTAATATGAAAATTTTGAAAAAAGGGGGGAGGACGAAACGAAATCCATGCCCCATGCGCCTGTGGTTAAACATGCATAATTATAACCATGACAGCATATAGTTAAATTTTACAGCTGATGGACAGAATGCTCTTTTTTGGATTTCCATAGGTGTCATCGGAAGTTTGTTTGTCATCACATTGACGGTGTTCTCATTCAAGTGAGTTAAATTTATTTCAAATTGGAAATATTATAATTCATTTATTTAACAAATCTTTGAAATGTCATTTGTGTCATATGTAAAATGCCTGTACCGTCGTTTCTGCATTCTTTGTGACATTTCATTAATATATTGATAATAATAGTTGCGCAATGGACTCAAAATATTGTGAATCCTAGTGTTGTCTGACCAAGTATAGTGACCTCGAATTGGGCACTATATCATTAGATAATTGCATTGGATATTTTTTACTTCTCGAGATCTCAACAAATGAGAAAAAGTGTCATTATGTGCAGCTTTTATGCTTTATTACTTTTTTTATTTTTATAATAAATACATTGAAATGTCAGCAGTAAGGCATATAAATAAATGGCAATGAGCGTGACTTTCTTCATAAGAAGAGTTTGAAAATACAAATGTACCAAAGGAATAATCAGAATCTGTAAATCGAAAGACCGACAACGCAATGTCCAAAAGAAAAAGGACATAAGGATAAACAACGATCTACAAATCATTACACATTAAACTAAAGAGCGAGTAACGCGATCTCCACTAAAATCCAGGGGTTAACTCAGGTGCTCCAGAAAGGTAAGCAGTTCGTGCTCCACCAATGCCAACTGTCGTGTTAATCTAGTTACAAGCCCGGTGGTAAGTTATGAATGAGGAAAGGACCGGGAAGTATTTACGACAAATGGAACATATCCGTGGTAATTTGTGCCACAGATATTCCATAGCGGTCAACCAAGTCATGGTGGTGACCGTAACACCTTCTAAGTGATAACATCAGTTATTAGGAACCCTTGGTTCAGTAACTTCCTTGTTAGCAGCAACCCTCTATCAAGGAAATCATGATAGGAACCACAAGCTCTGGAATAACGTGTCAACTGAAACCTATATACTCGATATGTAGAGGCTGCTGGAATGTTGCTACATATAAATGAAAAGTTCACAATGAGAAAATTGAAATCATCTCTTTTGTCGCAAAGTTCCGTTCTTAACCGCCCCTCACTGTCAATTTCGAGATATAGGTCAAGGTATGAAGCAGACCTATCTGTATCTGTACGTGGTATCCTTTATTTCTAGCTCAATGTGATAGATAAGATCAAAGAAATCACCAAACCTAGAATTATTTAGTGAAAGGACATCATCTATATAGCGGAACGTGAAATTAAAGGATCTGACTAGCTTCTTTTCATTTTTCTTGAGAAGCCCCTGTATGAAGTCTGCCTCGTGCGAATAAAGTAATAAGTCGGAGAGAAGAAGAACATAGTTTGTACCCGTAGGTATGCCGACTGTCTGTTGAAAAATACGTCCCCCAAACATTATAAATATGTTGTCAATCAAAAACTCGAGCATTGTGATGATATCAGTGTCAGATAACTTTTTGGTAGAATCGGTGTTTTTTTTACAAAATAAGATCTGTCCCTTCCTAGCACAAGGTAGTTTTATCTACGTTGGCCATTCTTTTCTTAATGATGCACAGTTGAACCAACTCTCCTAATCTGTCTTTCAGTTTGAGTGGGGAATAGCTGTGAAGACGGTAGAGAAGTCAAATGTCACAATAAATCTATAAGAAACAGGAACTGCGTACCCTTCGCGAACGCATGGGTTCACCCCAGGTTTTGTGGTGGTGTCTTCTCCGTTCATCGGATTAGTGTTCTGTGGTGTATATTTGTTTTGTTGGTCTTCGTTCTATGTCTTGTGCGCAATGTTGGCTGTACCTGAATAATTGTCCATTCCTAAGTGCCCGTCGGTTCTCTCTAACGTTTATGTACAGAAGTAAATTAGAATATAGGACTGATATGTCGTCAAACCATTGCAATTAATAACGTTTCTCGATGATTGTTATGTAACGTTCCCGTCATAGTTTATTCCTCGATGATTGCTATGTAGCATTCCCGTCATAGTTTGTTACTCGATGATTGCTATGTAACATTCCCGTCCTAGTTTTTTCCTCGATGATTGCTATGTAACGTTCCCGTCATAGTTTGTTCCTCGAAGATTGCTATGTAACGTTCCCGTCATAGTTTGTTCTTCATTGATTGCTATGTAACGTTCCCGTTATGGTTTGTTCCTCGATGATTGCTATGTAACGTTCCCGTCATAGTTTGTTCCTCGAAGATTGCTATGAAACGTTCCTGTCAGAGTTTGTTCCTCGATGATTGCTATGTAACGTTCCCGTCATGGTTTGTTCCCCGATGATTGCTATGTAACGTCCTCGTCATGGTTTGTTACTCGATGATTCCTATGCAACGTGCCTGTCATAGTTTGTTCCCCGATGATTGGTATTTAATGTTCCCGTCATGGTTTGTTCCCCGATGATTGCTATGTAACATTCCCGTCATAGTTTGTTACTCGATGATTGCTATGCAACGTTCCTGTCATGGTTTGTTCCCCGATGATTGCTTTGTAACGTTCCTGTCATGGTTTGTTCCCCGATGATTGCTATGTAACGTCCCCGTCAATTTGTTCGTAGATGATTGTTATAATTGCTGCGGTCAATTTACTCCATACAATATCTACATAGAAAACTGAACTCACGTTTAATTTTATTTTTCAGCTTAGGTCTGTTACAAGGAATAGAATATAATGGTTTGTTACATAGTAGTTATAAGACGTTTTAAATTAACATATACGTTTCACAACAGAGTTGTTACAAAACCACTTACCAAAGAGTTGATCAAGTTGTGTAAGATACATACTCTTAAAAGCAAATGAGTAGAAAAAAACAATTTTAATCTCTGGATTCCTCATAAATAGACCTGTTCCTAGGATGAAGGAATATCGTATTTCACTCTACGTAAAATGGAGCCAAATCTGTTAATAAGATGTTTACATACATATGTCGTTGAATACTTACAATATTGGGACAATCGAGGCCGAAATCGTATGGAAGTTGGATTGACATCTACCTATAGAATCAGTCCTTATTACCACTTCCACCATTTATTGTACTCGATAAACTTTATCTGATAAAGTTTGTCAATGACTTGTGACGGCAAGTCAGTGGTTTTCTGTGGATGCTCCATGTTCTGCAACCAAACTTAAACTGACAGCGACGATATAACTGAAATATTTATCAGTAGCGTTAAACACATATCACACACAATCAATATAGAAACATATCAATGAAAGAAGAATGCTGTTATAATCATATTTATTTAATATTTAAATACACTTACCATCCATGACGAGATACAGTAGATACAACTTTATGTGATAAATGTTGCTAGTGACTTGTGTTTTATCACAAATTAAATTGACTGCCAAAATATAATTCAAATTTTGTAGAAATTGGTGTTAGGCATCCAGAAACTCAGCCTACCACATATAAATGAGCAAATTGGACAATTGTAAACTGCCGTCTTTTATCATTTATTGGTTAGAGATTTAAAATTGACAGTTATTTATTTAACTTTATATTAGGTTCAACAACAATCTGTGATTCTGTACAAAATGAAGTTGAACCAAGAGGCATACAAGATGGAACTATGGTGTTTGATAATCTAAGACGGAACGACAATCGACCACCAAGCTTACGAAGTGTATCAGTTAACGAGAGATACTCAAGAGGAAGAGAGAATGTCAACATATAAAGTTGTAAAATGTATGAACCTGATAGTTACTGTGCTATCCATTTCTAAGTTTGGTATTGGTATAAACATATTTTATTGGTATATAAACTGATATATATAAACAGAACAATAGCAATTGTACAATAGGATTCAGAAACAAGCACATGCTTTTTTCAATCTGTTTCCTATGAAGAACTTACAAATATGACAAAAATATATATGCATGCTGATTTGAATTTTAAACTATTTATACATTGAGGGAGAAAAAAAATGTATGTAAGCATGTAGTTGAAGGCTACACAATGTACTTGAAAATAATAATGCAAAGAGATTGAATAAGATTGAAAAGGTGAACAATATTATGTGAGCATGTCAGGGTGTAAATCTTTTACTTTTTATGATAAAGGTTTGGACTGATTTAAATACTGCTTTGGTATTGTTTCTAGTTATGTTTCATTTAAAACTTTTAAGCAACACTCCTTTAAAAGGAAAATAAGAAACTATAATGCTGCAGACATAGAAGGGCTTGCCGATCAACTGAATATTACAAACTGGGATAATAGTATTTAATTCTGACAATATTAATGATGTGTATTCCAATTTTCTTAAAATGTTAGATGATACTGTTAATAAATTTTTACCTACCAAGACTATAACAATTCGACCAAATGATAAACCATTCATGAATAATAAAATTAGAAATAAGATTAGACAGAATTCATTACAAAGCTAAAACTACAAATAATCCTGATCATTGGAGAAAATTTTGAGAAATTAGAAATGAAGTTATTGATTTAGTGAGAAAAGCTAAGGATGAATATAAAAATAAACTTACCTCTGAACTTTTGAACAGGGATATCCCTCCTGGAAAATGGTGACAAATTGCTAAATCCATATCAAATTTTACTAAAGCCAGAGACCCACCCTCATTTTTGGAACATGATGGCCAAATTTTTATTTATCCTTTTGATAAAGCGGAAATTTTGAATACTCATTTTTCTAATATAGCCAATATTGATAATGAATCAGATCTTTCTTATAATGTTACACCTCCGTCATATCAATTGAATGAATTTATTATAACAGAAAAAGAAGTTTTAGACCAGTTAAATATTTTGAATATAAATAAACCGGGTGGTCCTGATGGCATAAGTCCTAGATTGCTAAAAAAATATTGCTTATTCAATTTCTAAACCACTAACTAAATTTGTTAACATGTCTTTCAATTAAACAGGTTCCTCTCTAATGGAAGATAGCTCATGTAAGTCCAACTTTTAAAGGTAAAGGTAATCCACATTCATCCCAAAACTATCACCCTATATCAGTAACCAGCATAGTATGTAAAATTATGGAAAAAAATATATTTAAACATTTATTTAATTATATGAAAACAAATAATATATTGTCAAAGTGTCAATCTGGCTTTCTACCAAATGACTCAACTGTTAATCAACTGATTGAAATATATCATAATATTATTAGTAATATAGATAGGGGGAGGGATGTAAGGTTTGTTTTTTGTGATGTTTCCAAGGCCTTTGACAAAGTTTGGTATAAAGGCCTTATTTTCAAACTTAAGTTGACTGGAGTAAACGAACAACTAATATCATGGATTGAAAGTTACCTCTCATATCGTCAATAAAAGTTGTCTCGGAAGGCTTTTCATCAACTCTTTAGGGTATTAATACAGGTGTTCCTCACGGTTCTGTTTTGTGTAATTTCCTTTTCCTTGTATATATTAATGATATTGTAAAAGATACAAATAATGACATCCGGCTTTTTGCGGATGACACTTCCTTATTTGTAGTGGTAGAAATGACCATGCTGCAGCAGCAGGCTCTCTGACTAAAGACTTGAATGTTATTTCCAACTGGGTTAAGAAATGGGCAGTCCAATTTAATCCTAAGAAAAGCAAAAACAAATTGTATTTAGTAGAAGGGACAGTGAGCACCCACCTGTATATTTTGGAATAAATGGAGATGAAATTGATGAAGTAGATAATCACTGTCATCTTGGAATAACATTTCAATCAACAGCTACATGAAAAAAACATATAGATGATATGTATAAAAAGCATGCTCTCGTTTATTTTTACTCAGACAAGTTAAACATTTATTAGATAGATATTCCCTTATACGTATATGTGTTGCATTTATTAGGCCTGTTTTAGAATATGGGGATGTAGTATGGGGTAACTGCACTAACAAAGAAATTGATTTACTGGAAAGTGTGCAAATAGTAGCGGGTCGAATTATAACTGGTCTTCGATGTAATTCCTCTAGACAATAACTATGCCATGAATTGGGGTGGGTATCACTAGAATATAGACGGAATAAACACAAACTCACATTATTTTATAAAATACTAAAAGGGTTAACACCTGCATACCTCTACGAGTTGGCTCAACCATATCTATTGTTTATCTGTCCTAAATATAATAACTTAAGATTAGTTTTATTAGGTTCCATACAGACAATAATACCAAAAAATAATAATGTTGACATTAATATAGATTTATTATTACATGGAAATAAATCATTTTCATATGACTTAAATACAGAAATAGTCAAGGCTGTACATAAATGACACTCATCGTTTTATTTAAGATGCTTCTTTTTTCAATCCCCCTCTTCTCAATATATTATACATTTATTTTGCTTTGCTTAATTTGTTTTATCTTTTCGTTAGTTTAATTGTTTAAAATGTTTAGAAAGTTTACAAATTTCACTTCACTTGTAAATTTATTAATTATGCATTATTAATGGTGCTTATAATTACATGCATTGAAGGAACATAATTATCCTATATTATTGATATAATTGTTATATACTTTTTTCTGAATGTATTCCTTGTACATGTAAAAAAAAGAGAGCTTGTATAGGCATGGCCTGTTGCTCAATCCCATTCATATGCAGTTTAAAACCAAATGTCAACAATCATTTACGCCATTTTAACCTGTCATTGCCAAACCTTTGTGAAGGTCATGAGTATTCACACGCCGCTGAGTCTGGTGTTGATAGAAATGGCACGACCAATACATTAAACAAATCAGAAAATTGTTTGATTGAACCCAGGAATACATACTGTTTGCAAAGTAACAGCAACATTTCTAAGGGAACGAACATTTAACTTGAAGGGGAGGGGGGGTATGTTTTTTTTTCTAAAAAAAATATTCTGATTCCCAATGTTGCTGAAAAAATATATTCTGATTTTGATGGAGGGAAAAAAAAATAATCTGATTCAGAGTTTTTGTTATATAACCTAATGTGGAGTTATGGAAAAAAATTTCGCGGTTTGCGTGACAAAAAAAAAAAATTCTAACTCTTGTGTTGTCCGAAAAAAAAATTCTGAATGAAACACAAAACCATAACCCTCCCCTTCAAGTTAAATGGTCGGTCCCTAAGTATTAAGCAAATCCACTTACTTAATTAAAATTTCATGTACTTTAAAAACGAGTTTTCTGTACAGCCTCTACTTCTACCAATTATTGACCTATTTCAACAAAGACTTATCCCAGTACTTGGGTGTGTGGCTATATAACACCTATTCAGAAGTCTGGGTCAACATGTGACCCGTCAAATTATAGAGGAATTACGATTGGGGACACAGTAGGTAAAATTGTTAATCAAATTCATAATGACAGACTTACAAGCTTCTTAAAAGATAAAGACATCATAAGAAGAGAACAAATTGGGTTTGTAAAAGGCTGTCGAACATCCGATCACATGTTTATTATACAAACTATAATTCAGAAATATGCTAAAAACGAATCAAAACCATTATATGCATGTTTTGTAGATTTCAAACGTGCATTTGATACTGTCCCATTTCATAATCTATTTTATAAATTAAAACCTGCTTCCATCAGCTCACGATTTTACAATGTTATTAAAAGTATGTATAATAGAATAAATACACGAGTTAAAATCAATAACCAGAGAACAGAATGTTTTAAATCAGAAATAGGAGTAAGACAAGGGGACAATTGATAAGGCCAACTTTATTTAAACTTATATCAATGATCTTCCATCCTACTTTGATAACACATGTGACCCTATAGATCTCCATAGCTATGCATTAAACATCCTTATGTATGCAGACGATGTTGTCCTTTTATCAACATCTAAACAGGGTCTCCAAAACTGTGTAAATAAATTAGAAAAATTTACAGCAGAATCTGAAATGTCAGTTAATATAAAAAAGACAAAGGTATTAGTATTCAATAAAGCAGGTCGAATAAAGAATATTGAAATAAAGTTTAAAGAACAAAATATAGCATGTGTTCAACAATACACATTCTTAGGTGTAGTTTTTGCAGCTTCTGGAAGTTCCTCAGCTGCAAAAAAACAACTCTATAATAAAGGTGTTAAAGCCATGTTTTAACAAAGGAAGTCCTTTTCAACCGACATACCTAGCCCTAAAACGCTTCTACATATTTTTTACCACACAATCCAACCAGTGGCTTTATATGGATCTGAAATATGGGGCTATTTCCCAGCAAGTAAATGGGAAAAACAAATCAATAAGTATATATATAAAAAACCAGACTCTTTAATAATTGAAAAATTGCATACAAAATTTTGTAAATATGCACTAGGAGTAAGGACAAAATCTTCAAACATTGCTTGTAGAGGAGAACTGGGCAGCTTTCCATTTCTATACAACATATTAATAAACTTGATAAAATATTGGTGCTACTTGGTAAAAGAAAATAAATCAAACAAATTACTTATTAGTGCCCTAAATTTGGCTTCAGATATGGAAAAGAAAAATAAAGATTCATGGCTAAGTTGTATTCGATTGATATTTAAATATTTAGAATTAGAAAATTTATACCAAAATTATACCGATATTTCAACTAACAAGATAATGCAAATTGTTAAAAAGAAGTTGTGTAATATATTTATTGATCAATAGAAGGAAAGTCTAAACTCTGAAACTAACAAACAAGGTAATATGGGAAACAAACTTAGAACATATAGAAAATTTAAAAACTTATTTAAATTTGAAGAATATTTACAATTTGGTTCTAAGACAGAACAACAAACATATACAAAATGTAGAATAAGTGCCAATGATTTAAGAATAGAAAGAGTCAGGTATGAAGGCTTGAAGGTTGAAGATAGAATTTGTAATACATCTAATTTAAATATAGAAGATGAGTTTCATTTCCTTATGACTTGCTCGTCATTAGATAACTGTAGAGCAAAATATTTTAATATTATAAAAAGGTTATATACCAACTTTGAGAACTTATCAACAGAAGATAAATTTATATGGTTACTATCATGTGAAGATAAAGAAATTATATTTATTAACATCTAAACTATTAATTGATTTATTTAAAGAAAGAAAACAGAGAATTACTTAAAATAATATAAAAATACATGAGAATATTATGCTTTTATGGGTTGTCTCCCCCTTGATCTTCAGAGTCACCGTGTGTCTCCAAAACTTTATTTTATTTTATAAATTGTTTTTCTTTTCTGTATTGTCTTAATATGTTTTCAAATTACATTTAATTATTACAAATCATATGTGTATTTTATGTTCTTTAGTTTGTAAATGTTTATTCTACTCAGTACTGGGCTCCATGATTGGAAAATAAAATATCTTGTATCTTGTCAACCCTTTTATACTATTTAGTGGGTGCATTGAATACTTACCAAGATATACAGTACAGTACAGTTGCTAAACAGTTTGAAGATTATGTAAAGAGAATTGCGCTGAAAAAAAGAAAAGAAAAAAAATAACAATAAGAAAATAAGCTTAAATTTAAAGATAAGATGAGGTAATGGTAGCCCTGAAGGACTCGACTGAGTCATTCAGCACTGGAGTCTGAGATAGGCGGTTCCAGTCTACAATGGAGCGAGGGAACTAATTATGCCTTTCTCTGTTGTGTCCTACATTGTGGGACCTGATATGACTGAGAGTGCATATTTCTGGAGTGTCTCAGGGGTGGGGAAAGTCTGTCACTTTTTCCTGACTGCCACCTTGTCATGGGGGATTTTATACATCATGACAAGGCGTGCATCTCTGCATCGATCTTCGAGGCTGTGCCATTTAAGATGTTGTAGCATGTCACTAACACTGGATGTATTTCGTTGTCTATTGGTGACATATCGGTCACATTCGGTAGCCATGGTACTTGTACTACTGCTATAGTAAAAAGCGCGGGAAAATGATGATAAGTGTTTTTGGTGTTTAATATAGGTTCAAAATTTTTTCATAGAATTAAATGTTCCTTCAGTTTCCTTGAGTGTGACAATGTCCTCGATATATTGCCAATAGTTATGTCTTAATAATTTTTGGATATGGTGTTTTATTTTCCTGAATTGTTTTTTGGTGTCAAGATTTCCATTTTTTTTTTTAATTTTCTTATAAAGTATATCTGTCATTTGGAATGAAACATAGTTCACATCGTTATGAAAATTACTTATGTTCATAGGTTTACCTAAAACAATATTTCATTATTGTAAGGACGCCCACCAGCACAGAATCAGGACCCACCAGCACCATATCACCAGCACGAAATATTCTATCGCAGGTCACCTAATCTACCGTGTTCTTGTACGAATACAAATACGAAAGTATTTTTGATATGTGCATCCGACTCTATTTTTTTTTTGTCCATGGATTTATGGAATTTTACATTTTAGAAATTTTGCACAGCGTGTTAATATTTATTATATAATACCTACTATATAAATTTGTTATACCATTGAATGTTTGCGCAAAGACAACATTTGCATACTATTCGGTGGATGAAATACGGAACAGGCCCGTAATTATTAATTTCTAGAAATCATTAAAACTCTGCCGACCTTAATAGTGCATTTTAATATTTCAGTCCGACTTGACCAATAATCAGTGAGCTTGTTCAGATGGAGTACACTAAACCAAGGATGGAACCTCACTCCTTTTAAACAATATAAACGACAAAGTAGGAATTCCGAATCGTAACAATGACCAACATGAATGATGCATCAAAGGAAACAGGAATGTACCTGTTTGTCTTCTTCGTCGTCGTCCATGCTTTAGCTGTGGCTAGAACAATCAGTCACAAAATCAATGTCGAAATAATGCTAGAGTTGAATGTTATCAATACCACAGTCTTGGTCACAAAGCTAGTCTTTGTTGTTGGATGAACTTAAATCAATAGTCAAGAACTTCATTGGAAACATTATGATTACCCACCGCATTGGTACTAGGAAAACGGTGAAGAGCAGGCCGATTTGACGTCAATCAATCCATTTAATTTACTTTTAAATACTTTGTGTTCAAATTGTGAAAATGACCCTTTTGATTGCATTAGTTGTATTTCTGTCAATTTTGTTACAAATTGTAAATCTTCCACTGAGGTCAGGTTAAATAGATCAAAATCAAATTTAAGAAGTAAAAACCAGTCTTCTAGGTTTACTGATAAGAATAACTGTTCTCATAGTATGTATAAGAATTGCCATTGCTATGCGGATACTTTCAGTCAAAATGAAAATAATATTTATGGCTATACAGATTCAAAAGATTTAAAAAAAACCATGTCAAAATATTCAACATATCTTACCAAATTGGATGAATTCAAACATAATATTTGTAATATAAAAGATGAGTTTAAACCATATATATTAGGTATGTGTGAAACATTTTTAAATGAAGAAAAATGCAAAAAGAATTCACGCGAATTGGTTGATTAATTTTTGGTGTTTTAACACCACTTTCAACAATATTTCAGCTATATTATGGCGACCAGTTTTAGTGGTGGAGGAAGCCGGAGTACCTGGAGAGAACCACCAACCATGGGCAAGCAACTGGTATTCTTCCGTAAATGGCCGTTTTCGGGTGAAGACGACCGAGGTAAGACGAGTCCACGTGCTCTCGTCTTTACTCGTTGTGACATCCAATCAGAACGCCTCTAACAAGAAAAAAAGTCGTTTAAATCTATACCCTAAGCCTGGAATGTCACATGATATACCCTGTATGATAGCTGAATAACAGATATATTACGGATTTAACCATTGTTTTTTTTTCAAATACAGATTTCAACCGTATTAAATATATATTTGTGTCTTTTATTTTCATTTTTTCGTATTTCTAGATGTCATTTTCCGTACCTTTGACGTCATTCTTCAATGACGTCAAAATATGTGTCACGTCATATTTCATGTATGGGGTGTCTCATGAAGTAAAATACTGTACTTTCAATAAAATATTAGTGAGAAAAGCTCAAATATTAGTAGAAAGCTACTTAGTTTATTAGTCGGTGTCACAAAAGTCAATTGTATGTGATGTGTATTTCATAACGCTCAATGATATTGATCTGATAATATATGCAAATTAGTTACTGACCAATGGCGGGCGTCTCTAGGAGTTCGCGATAGTGAAAGTTGTTTGTTTACGGAAGAAATAGGTACTTACATGCGGTGTTGGGAAAGCCCGGGTGATCTTCCACTCGTGATAGAAATTGTTGTGTCTTTTCGCTTGTTTCGCTGCGCTCCACTCGCGAAAAGACATAAAATTTCTATCACTCGTGGAAGATCACCCGGTCTTTCCCAAGAACGTATGTAAGAACCTATTAAACTTTATCACTTGCGGCTGCGAGTCGAGTGCACCCTTTTTGTAATTAACAAAGCCGGGCGCGAACCCACGCCGTATTGGTAATAGGCTTGTATGAGTTGGTAGATGCAACGACCGACCTCATTGAGCCACCCGGGACTCTCACGCGAATTAGATTTTGATAAGTTCACATACAATAGAAAAGATTGAACGAACACAGATGGAGGAGGCTGAAATGTATATTTTCATGATTATGTAAAGTATGAAAGGGGAGTATAATTAGAATCAGAGAATACTGAATCTATGTAGTTTGAAAAATGTCCAAAACATTTCAACATCAATAATCCTTTTTTTTTGTGATTCGGTATCAACATTTTGACAAGGAACTGACTATTGAACCTGTCATGAGTCACTGACAAACTTTATCACATTATGTTGTATCGAGTACACCGTCGAAGCGGGTTTCGAACTCACAACGATAGTGGTAATATGCACTGATTGCATACGTAGCTATAAATCCAATTACCAAACGATCACGATCAGGGGCATATTTTGTTTTGAAGATGTATGTATTGTTTGAAATTGTATTTGTTGTATTTACTTATTATTGTTTTGAGGACCACAGGGGAGATTAGTTTATTGTTGCTAACTGTGTTACCCTCTTGAAATAAAGTAATTACTTACTTACTTACTTACTTACTAAGCACAAGAACAATGATTCCAGTCGTAGATACGAGTTCCATGACGTCAGCAACTATTAGCAACACAAAGCTTTTAAAATGTGGACACCATGAAAAAAACAACCACGAGACAAAACATAAAAAGTAAAGATACAAAGAAGAATAAGAGGTTGAATGAGAAGCAGAAGTAAAAAAAGAGAAGAAAAATAGATCTGAATTGATTTGGTGATGAAATTAGCAGTAAAACACAAGATTTACTCAGTGTCATTACCAATAGAGCCATGTCATGGCTGTTTACCAGTAGATGGTACCAGATTAAAAAAGATATGAATTTGAAGACGGACTTAGTAAAAGGTAGGAGAGAAAACGTCATACCACAGACAGGAAAAGGTCGTTTACTAGTTGTTGGGATTAAAAATATAAAGAAGCGACCAACAACAGATCATCTTCCTCATATCAAAGAAAAGGCAACGAGTGTAAGGGAAACAAAGGTAAAGAGTACACATGATCAGCGAAATGCCTCATATAGAAGTTCATTTCGACCAAAGAAATTACATGATAGATTCGAAACAATATATCGTACCTACTTATCACATAAACAGTTTTGACCTTCCCTTTGTAAAATTGTTCGGAGTTCCGTAATTTTGTTATTACCCTTATTTATAAAGAGAAGGTTATTTCCCCATGGATACCTGGACCTTTCCTATACATTCGAAGTACAGATCCATGTGTACGACCTGCATTTAGGCCTAGCGGATACTAATACATCTGGGATTACCGTTAGTTTATTCCATGGATATCTTTATTTTTTTTAACAACAATATATTTGTATTCAAATGCTTGTTATATTCTTACTTCAAAAGTCCAAGCTACTTATGAAGTATTTCATATTAATATTTTCTTATATAATTAAAATACTTTCAAATAATATAATATAACTGATGAGGATCAGACTTTAATTAATTATACCTATAAATACGCACCTACATCTACACACACACACCTATGCATATACACAAATACATTGATTGATTGATTGGTTGGTGTTTAACGTCCGGGGAGCAATTTTTCAGCTATATTCAGGACGATACACAAATAAATACATATGCATGCATACATATACATATACATATATACAATGCATACATATTTACATTTCAATAGTTTCCCTAATTTTTGCTAACAGTTTACTATTTTGGAGTGTTTGCACCTGGCTTATTCTCGTAATATTATCTCTCACAATTAAATAATATATGCTTACTTGTTTAGTCTTTTGTTCAGATACATAATATGCTTTGTATATAGAAAATCCTAAAATTGTTAAAAAATAGTTGAAATCAAAATAATCTTTATCAAATATTTTATACCCCAAAACAATATGTTTTAATGTGACAAAATTTTCTATATTAGATTTTTTCAATATTTGTTGTATTTTCACCCAAAATTCTTTCAGATAGGGACAAGACATAAAGTAATGTAGATAGTCTTCATCTTGACCACAGAAATTACATTGGCTATTAATAGCAATTCTCCATTTCATTAATAGTTTCTTTGTAGGAATTATATATTGCGATAATTTCCATCTGAATATTTTTAGCTTATTTTCTTCTAAATAATGAAAAATGAAAGAATAAAGCTGACTCATGTTTGGTTTTTCATTTATAGACGAGTACATTAACCATGTATTTATACCTATTGGTTTAAAAAAATTTACATTAATATATTCATTATACAAATATTTGTTGGACAGTTGTGACGGGTCTATACATTTTTCCATTTACTATAAGCTATTTTACCTATTTTGTTCCTGTATTTAAATACTGTTACAGTGACAGCCGGAACCTTTGAACCGTAATGAGAGCGGGAGGTTTGGCGCCTTAAAATCTGATTCAACCCACCATTTCTTTAGAAATTCCTGTACCAAGTCAGGGTCATTACTGTTTTCACAGTTTTCCGGTTGTTGACTGATTTTGTCTGTTTATATACTTATGAGTTTTGACTTTCCCTTTGTAAGATTGTTCGGAGTTCGGTAATTTTGTTATTACCCTTACTTATCTTTTTGAAAATTTACAACACTTTTAATAGAGTTTTGAGCCTGTAATGTATGATAACATTCATTAGGTATCGCTTTTTTTAGGCAGATAAATTCAGATATCCAATTATTCTTGTATTTTATTTGATCTAAAATTAAATTCTGACTTATTTCCCCGTTTTCATTTAAAATATCATTGATATAAATTAAATCACTATTTATCCAATTATCAAACATTAAACCTTTATTTTTATGGATATCTTATCAACAAAGAGGCTAATTATATAACTAGAAACAACATATTTGATCATATAATTTTCTTCAGTTGATCTTTGTTATAAGTTGGTAACACAAACAATAAACATGAAGAGTTTGAAGAGACCAATGGGGTAATCAGAATCTGTATATCGAAGAAGAACAGACAACACAATGGCCAAAAGAAAAAGTACAAAAGGACAAACAACGATCTACAAAACATACACATAAAACTAAATATTGCTTTCAATTTATATATTTGTTATAATTTACTTTTACTATAGTTCTTTCTTAAAACATTTGAATAATAATAAAAATAATAAAAATCAATTATGATTGACATAGAATATGATTTCCGTTTTTCTTCTTCAATTACTCATATTTCTACTGATATAAATGATACATCTGGAAAGTCTATATTTGTGTTGATGTTCTCAGGGTTAAAGGTAAAAGTCATGTCATTAAACACAAAACAGTAAACCGTGTTTGTATGATTGATTGATGTTTAATGCTAACTTTAACAGTGTTTCAGGTATATCGTGGAGTAATTGTATTTGTAGTATTTAGAGTCTACGTTAAGCTTTCATATTGGTAACATTTTATTGTTACCAAATTTGATGGGATTTCCTCAATCATGACCTGGAGTCTTGATACAATATCCATGACCGGCCGTAAGCCAATTCGGCCAATTGCTCCCTGTGATGGAGTTATCTACTATTGACTGTTCGAGTACAAACACCACACTGCAGGTTTTACAAAGAACAATTGGGCCCTGCACCTCCTAAGGCTGACCCTATGTACATAGATCTTTATCAAGACCATGTGAAAATGTTGAAATTGAAAATGGTTTTGTTGAATATGTAAATATTTGGAAATGAAAGTTTCAATTAATAGACTAGGTAAGCAATACAGAAAAGATGCACACGAGATTGATTAAATTTAGTGATTGTGGGTGGATTTTTTTTAATGCGCATCGAATTCGAATCGGCTAATTCGTATTATCCAATTCGCTTCAGGAATACGCTTTCGTTAAATCGTATTCGATTCGCATTAAACTGTCGTGTGGACACATGCTATTGCAAAAGCAAATTATCCGAGCAGCTGCTTTGACGGAATTGTGTTGGAATTAAAAAAAATGATTATTAACATTATTATCATGTGACGTCGCGCACGATCTTGCGAATCAAAGCCATTTTGATGCTATTTTCTGATTTGAAAGCTACAATACACCTTAGGGCATAAAAAGACATCATCAAAATGTATTCAATATTCATCGGGCATAGTAAAATAAAATTCTTTAACACAAATTATGGTTATAAGTAATATATATTAAAACATATCAGTCCCAATTTTCTGGTCTTAACGTTAATTTTGGTGCGTTAGACGTAACAATACCAAGCGATTCAACATCGCAAAACAACAGCGATATCAAAACTATTCAACAGATCCCCGTGAAAATTGGTCACAAGAAAGCGCGCCATCAACAAATTGTTACGTAATAATCTAGTTGACGTACCATGCACACTGACAATTCAAAATGGCCGTGTCTGCCGTGTGTTTGGTGCGTAATATTTGAGAAGTGTGGACAGACCTGTGCTTTAAAGGTTTTTCAAATTCAGCAAAGAAAAAGGTAAGCATTTAAACAAAATATGAGCTGAAAGTTCATGTTCCTGGCTTTTTCTGTGCGATATATTAAAGGTATGTTCATGTTCTGTACATCAGAATATTCAAAACAAGAGATCTAGCGAATTTGTCTTCAACGCCGTTTTTGACTCTGAATTGCGTGTCACTCGAGTTTTAAATCGATATAGCTCATAATTCTTCGCATTTTCTGCATTAAAACAGACACAAGACAAAAGTTCAAATACTACTGATTCTGATTATTGTTCAAACGTATTGTAAACCCCAACCGAAAAAGAAATAAACCGTTTTTTCTAGGTCTAGCGAATTGGTCCACCTGGGTGATCTTGACGTTTTCGGTGAAAAAGAGTAACGTCTAATAGACATTTAAAAGTTTTCCTTGTATTTTTGTCCTGAAAGTTGTAAAGAAAAAAATGCTTTAAATGATATACGTACAATCGATACAGATTTGTGCCCATTATTAACCTCTAATAAAAATGCCGCGATATAATACTACTACAACATACATGTTACTTAATTTCTTTTCGTTCAAATATAATTAGTTAACCAATTTCTCTCCTTTTCCATGAACACTTTCTAAGTGCATATACATATTTTATTTTTAGGAAAAGAAATGAAACAGAGAATGACCAATGCCGAGAAGGCAATATACTACAGGGAACTTAAAAAGAACAAAAATAGACAGAAGAAACTGAAATACTACCATTCTATATCAAATATAATAAATGAAAAAAGAAGTAAACATAGAGAACCGAAGCAGACAAATTCGCCGTGTTGAAGAGGAATCAACGGCAAAAACAAATAGAAAGAAAAGAAAGACAGAGAGGATATCAAAAGGAATACAGACAGAGACTGAAACAAAGGGCAACAGATGAGAAATCAGAAAATGACTCTTTAGATTTGAATGCTTTTCGAAACAGAACAAGCCGCGCACGTGCTATCAACCGATTAAAATCGTCCCTTCCACGCACACCAAATAAACGAACAGTCGTGTTGCACAAATATGTATCTAGTGACTCTCCAGTGGCTTCAAAGGTAAAAAAAAAAAAGAAGCTATAATTGACCCTGAACTATCCGACACCGTTAAATCTGCAGAAAATATCTTGACTAATGTAAAAATATTTATTGAAGCGACTCAGCGTAAAAAAAAAAGACGAGACAAGGATAACGATGAATGTGGTGACAGCTTCAATAAGCGGAGAGAATCTTAAAAGTAAGACTAATCTGGCAAAAAAGATTGGTGTCCCCCGTCGTAGACTTAGTGGAGGGATGAGAATTCGGGAACATGTCTTAAAATCTGAGAAATCTTGCTTTTAATTTTCGAAAAGAAAAATAAGAAATGATGCTGTTTCCGAAGAAGACAAAAAACTTGCGTATGATTTTTGGATTTCTCCAGAATCATCGCGCCCAACAGGCAACAAAAAGGATATCAATAGAATGAGAACAGGACCAAAAATGTACGTTAGCCACGCCATTCATTTGTGGGAGAAAACTCAAACAGAGGTGTTCCTAGATTTTCAGAGAATACACCCTAATGTAAAAATGAGTCAGCACACGTTCGAATTGTGTAAACCGTTTTTTGTAATAAGCGCCAGATCAAAAGATCACAACACTTGTTGTTGTCTGCAACATGTTGAGATTAGATGTATATTTAAGCGATGCATGGAATTCCGTAAAAATAAATAAAAAAAAAATCTATAGACGGAAGTGTGCGTTTAACAGGCAATTATAAAGTATATGAACATTTGAATGATGCTGTACTTGATTCACTATGTCCAAAAGATTCTGGTGAAATTTTCACAAGACTGCAATGCTTGAACAGAATTGTTCCGAATGTGGCGTTGAAAAACTAGATTTCTTACCCGAAGAACTTGATGCGTCTGACAGCTGTGATGATGTAACATGGGAAAAATATGAATATGTGACTATCATGATGAAGGGTGGTAAAAACAAGAAAAAAATACAGAAAGTTACAAAGCCAGGGCATATGTTCCAGTATTTCAAAGATCAATTACATACGTTTCCTGCACATCAATTTCGAGCAACTTGGCAAAACAATCAACTCAAAAATATTTTAGACAATTTACCGATAGATCACGCTGTCTGTATCCATGACTTTTCTGAGAACTATCGTTGTTCGGATAGAACAGAAATGCAATCTTGCTATTTCCAAAAAATCGGAAGTCAGCATTCATGTGTCAATCCTTTATCGCCATGCAATATTAGAGTACGACCAAGTTGACAGCTCGACTGAAGAACCAAATATCATATGTGAACAATTTTTTGTCATTTCTCCGGATTCCTCCCATGATCGTCACTTCACTTTGTACTGTCAAAAACAAATATCTGAATACTTAAAATCTATTTCTGCCAAAATAAAAATAATGCACGAATTTACTGATGGATGTTCAAGCCCAATACAAGAGCAGAAACTGCATGGGTGATGTAAGTCGCATCCACGGGGAATTAGGTTACTCGAAAATTATCCGCCATTTTTACGAAACATCGCATGCATGATGCGGCCGGTGGATTTCTTAAACACCAAGTTGATATGGCCGTTCTAAGGGATAGTGAAATGATCCAAAACGCAAAAGATTTTTTCGACTTTGTTGACAATAATCTTAGAATACCACTGTCAGGAATTTACAAGCGACGAGTATTTCGATATGCTGAAGAGATTCCAGAAGACAACATTCCCGACTACAAGCCAGTAAATCAAAACAGAAAAATTCATCACATTTCATCAACTGGCACTACAGAAAAACTACAAGTTCAACCTTTATCTTGCTATGAGTATGATGGATGCTTAGAGGGGTAACTAGAAAATTGTGGAAATAAACATCTAATCGGTAAGCATCAAACCGTTGAAATGAAAATTTCCGATAGTCATAATGAAAGGACGGACCATCAAGAGGACGAACCGACGGACATCGAAATTAGAACTTTAATCACGAAAAACTCCGTAGTAGCGTATATGCCGATGATCCGGAATATCAATTTTACATTATGAAAGTTACAGATGAGCTACACGTAGTGAACAGGGATGTATCTGATGACAAGGATGTACATTCACACTACGACAGAATGAATAACTCTCCTTATAAGTACAAACTGATAAAACGTAAAAACGCTATTGTTCATGTGGTAGCCGTAAAATTTGTTTGTGTAGAATTGAGAGCTTGCGATGAGATAAAGGTACCAGAAAGTTTGCACTTAGATATTCCCGACAGTCTTGATGAAATGTGAGATAAATATTAAATTATCAAGAAAGCTCAATTTTAGTCTCTTTACATAAAAAAATTTCAATGTTATTTTTACTAAGAAGTAGATACCAGGTTAACAGCATCTTTTCTTTTATTTGGTTTATTTCTTTTTATTTTAACTGAGGTTTGAAATAAATGTCCACAAGACAACTATCCAACAAACAAAATACAATCTCACATACAGAGAGGTGGAAAATACATATACTGATATTTGGAATCAATATCCATATGACAACGACCAACAAAAAAGCAAAATACAAAAAGTAAATCCTATAAAGAGAACACTGGCAGTATTACTTTACTCTGCATGGCGTTCTGTAATGTGTCTTGATTTATGCCACTTTTGACGTTACGCCACTGATTAAGAAATAATTCTCGGATGCCGTGCTCTATGCTTATTTCAACATGGGTAGGCATTATATTTGTCATTATTTTACATCTTGACAAATATAATGCCTACCCAATGTTAAAATAAGCATAGAGCCCGGCATCCGATAATTATTTCGATTCTAACAGGGCATTTACGGTAATTTTATGCATTCAAGCGTACCTAGACAGAGGTTATTTTTGGACTCTGTTCCAATTACCTCCCGCTATTATTTACGCTACAGAAACGTTATAAAAATTGATAACGATCAAAAATTAGTTTCATCTGATTTTTTTTGTATATTTATTATTTTTATTCTTTTAATTTAACGTACATAAAGTAAAAATATGCAAAATACGCCGCAGTCGATTAGATATGCCTTCTGCGCATGTGGCTAGGGTGTTCTGTGCTATTTAGAGCCCTCTATTGTTTTCAAAGCGAAAGTAACACGTCATGTTAGAATCACCAATATCGTGCGTAACGTCTGTGTAAACTTTCCTTTGGTTGTTCATTATAGGCTTAAACACTGTTTTTTTTTAGGAAATTATCTATGTATAAACTCCGGCAGCTCACTCATAAACTGAATAAAGTCCGAAGGACTTTATTTAAAGTTTGTGAGTGAGCTGCCGGAGTTTATACATACATAATTTCCTAAAAACACAGTGCTTAATCCTTATAATTCTTATTCTTGGACATCGTGTTTGTTTTCGACGCTAAATACTATTAAAGAAATACCCAAGGAGAGCCTCAAACAATGGACATACAATACACATACGATTGTAAACTGAAAAAATCCGCGAAATGTTATTGACGACTTTGGAACATAACCAATATGACGCCATTGACGTCATATGAAGACTTCCAGTTTGAAACGTAAAGATTAGACGTTATTTGGCTTCGTGTATGCTTCAAGTTTGATACAATTTAACTAAATTAAGTTTTCAAGGTAAGCTTTTTAATTATTTTTGTGCATTGTTGTAAATAAGACATGTAGGATTTCACATTTTCAAGATGGCAGATCCTTCCAGCAGAACCCCTTAGTATCATTGCTCGTAGATTTATGCGCGTGGAATGATCGGGAAAAAAGTAGTCTGGCAAACGGAAATATTGATTAATAAATACCTTTCGAATGACGTAGAATAAGTGACGATATCCAAATCGGATTACGAGTTATTGATAAATTCTAGTAAGAATATTATTATTTATTATTATTAATAAATGACGTCATATGAATTATGAATTATAGCGTCATGTTGCTGGTGACGTCATATTGACATAACAGATCATTATTCTTGTATAAAATGACCGTTCTTTCAAAAGAAAAGGAAAGATGTATCCGAGAGATAGGGGAAACCATCAGATCAATAAAGCTGGTTTGGAGTATATTTTTTAAATTGTTAATAATTCGGCTTTTAAAACTATTTTCTTTAACATCAATATTGTGCAATGTTGTTTTATTTTAAATTAAAAGTTAATTGATATTGCGAATTAAAAGTTAACATCGTTCGGCCGTAGACTCTATTTGATGCGCGTTGCAATTCGTATTCAAATGTACGTTCGGACAAGAATACGTTTCGAATGCGCATTAAACTAATTCGAATCCGATAATATGAATCGAATTCGAATTACGTGTGAACACAGCACAAGAAACCCTCCTTCTCTCACTCTCATGTGTGTGTGTGTGTTAAACTGTCCTTTTCTTCCCTCTTTCCTATTTCAATCCTTATCCAATTATTTAGATGTCTAGAGGTGGTAAACACATTTTGTCTCAGTATGATAATAAGAACACGACCAAGGCGTTGGAGGCAGTCAGAGTTGGCATGCCAATTCGTCGGTGGAAAAGTTATATATATACATGTATTCATATTATTTTCTTCAATGTACTCATTCATTTCTTTTGTCAATATTTTGAAAATTTCATTTCCCTTTTGGACAATCCAAACTTTATTTTTCCTTAAGCAGTTTTTTCTCTCAATACATTAGGGAAACACTACATTTATATGAAGTGGTATTTCAGAGTGGAGGCTCATATACTCGGTTACATCTCAAATTATAACTAGAGTGATGGTTAGCATGTAGAAGAATTTCATTTGAAAGATATTCTGGTGTTTCATCATGGAGAATTTTAGGAGATATAAACGAAGAAATACTCTCCCAAACCAAAGAACACCACTAGTCAACATTGTGCAATAATCTAATGTTTACACCATGTAATGTTCTAATTTATACGAGAGCCTTTAATGTTATTATCCAAATTATTTTAATAGATGTTACAGTGATGATGGTCAAAATATGTCTCTCTTCCAAGTTGCATTCACACACTCTTTCTACACTTAGACTCCTCATATCATACATGCATTCTATTTCACAGACGCCAAAATGTTTACACGGAACTGTTATATAAATATAAAGATGTCACTTACATGCGTACATATGTATAAATACATAGTGTAGATAACATCTGGAAGTAATTAAATACACATTACAATTCTGCGAAAATTATAACCCTTAAAGATTCATGTTAATTGTATCTAAAAATATTCAACAAATTAAGTTTAGCTATCAAAAAAAAAATATCAAACCCAATATATCACACCTCTACAGCTGGAGTGTATGGATTATCTTACTTTTGAGCACTTAAAACGGGGACAACAGAAGATCCTGGTTATCACATATCATTTCATCAGATTTACCAAGGCTATACCTACAAGGAACCCCCCCCCCCCAACGGCTGAGGTATTTTATTAGCATTTCATTGTGCATTATCGGATTCCCGATCGATTCTATTCCGACCAAGGAATCAATTTCAAATCGATGATAATCAAGGAGTTATATGCAGCGTCCTTTCCGGGAAATAAAACTTGAATAATGTGTATGACAAACGTATACATATTAAGTTTATTAAATATATTTTCCTGTTTTGTATACGCTTAGATACAAAATGATATTTATCAGAATAATTTTGATATGGATTTCTGTTTATGAAGTAAAAACCTCAGAAATGGGAATATGCCATGTCATGGAGTAAGTATACGTTTTTGTTATTTATCTGAATTTTGTGTTTCCCATCTTGTAAGAATACTTCGAACACATCAAAGGGGAATTTTCATAAAGCTTTAAATCGAAAGGCAGACAATGTAACGATAAAAAGGGGAAAAATGACAAGCAATGGCGACAAAACACTACACAGAAAACTAAAGAATCAACAACACGAACCGCACTAAAAACCCAGGGACGATCTCAGGTGCTCCGGTATGACAAGCAGTTATTGCTCCATAATGGTAAATAATATGGGTTTCACGATCACATAGACATAGTATATTGGAATTTATAGTGACATACCATGAATTTATTGCTTGATATACATGTTCGGACCACGTTTTTAAACAATACATCGGGTAAAAATGTGGTTCTGTGATAGGACCAAACCTCGAATCCCACCAACCCCGTGGATGGGACTACGAATTGATGTTTTGATTGTCAGAATTAAGATAAAAACTACTTCCTTTCCAATTTTATTCCCCACGGGGGAAGGTAGTGGTGGATATTGAATGAAGTGAAAATGTTTCACCTAAAATAATTCTAATGTTGATATCGCATATATAAAATAATGTGCAGTAAAAAAAAGAAACGATAGTGCCTTTGGTTTCTTCAATACCTGAAATGTTTTCCTCACTTTTTATTTTATAACATCCACATACATTGATATATATATTTGGAAGTCATAATATTATATACTAGTCAACAAAAGAATAAGGGTAATAAGAAAAAACGATAGAATTTTTTTTTTTTAAATATATTTTTATGTTAAAACCAAAACAATTGTTTATTATCATTTACGTCAATGTTTGCGTGAAACGCGTTTATCTTCACAAAACAATTAATAACATCCTGTTGCATTATGGAAAAATCAATTTTCCGTCCCATGATCGAGCTTGCAATGATCGAATTAGGCATTTAAATCACCTGCGGTCATTAATTGTGGTGTCAAAAAAAATAAACAATTTGCCATTCTGAAAATTAGAATGTTCACAAGAACGTCGATGCCACGGCTCCTTAGAATGACCGTGATCGAGCGGTGGGTATGGTTCAGGCTGGAATGACTCACCAGGTCGTTGCAGACCACTTTAACGTGTCTAGAATAACTATTTCAAGGCTAATGATTCGTCTTCGACAAACAGGTAGGACGAATGACAGACCACGTAACGGCAGGCCGCGTGTGACGTCACAACGTCAAGACAGGAATTTACGCCTTATTCACCTCCGAAACCGTATGATAACGGCCGAGGACACTGCCCGTAGAACACCTGGTCTAGCAAACGTCCAAATTTCGGGTCACACTGCTCGCAGAAGACTACGTCAATCTGGACTCCGTTTATAGGACCAACCCTTAAGCTACGCCATAGGACCGCGAGACTAGCTTGGGCTCGTACACATCGTCGTTGGAGGCCTCACACCTAGCAACACATCCTTAGTGATGAATCCCGATTTTCACTTCGTATTAGCGATGGACGTTATCGTGTGTACCGCAGGCGTAGGGAACGTTTTACGGACCAGTGTGTGTATGAGTCCGACCGTTTTGGAGGCGGAAGTGTTATGGTCTGGGCTGGAAATTGTCATGATGGTCGTACTCAGCTAAGTATTTCGAATTAGGGACCGACCATTTAACTTGGAGGGGGAGGGGGGGGGGGTTATGGTTTTTTGGTTAGTTCAGAAATTTTCTTTCGGACAACACAAGAGTTAGAATATTTTATTTATTTGTCGCGCAAAGCGCGAAATTTTTTTCCAGAATTTAACATTAGGTTATATGACAAAAACTCTGAATCAGATTATTTTTTTTTCCTCCACCAAAATCAGAATATTTTTTCCAGCAACATTGGGAATCAGAATATTTTTTAGAAAAAAAAAACATAACCCCCCCCCCCCCTTCAAGTTACATGGTCGTTCCTTTAGTATGATCAATATATGTATCATTTCCAAACAATAGTGTTTCAATTTTAATCTCAATATTCATATTAATTAAATCATTGAATAACGATATCCGTTTGGTTATTATATAATTGACATTCTGAAAGGAAATGAATGGCATCTTCAATAGGCGAACCGCAGGAACATTTTGGATCGTCCACTACATGAATTTTAGTTAGATCAGCTTTTAAAGAACTACATTGATGTCGTAACCTTGTATGCAATATGTTAAATTTTCTAGATCCTTCACCATAGTATACCGGTAGTCTAAATTGTTCACCTTTCATTTTTGATTTAAATTGTGAAATAGTTTGTAAATTTCTTATAGTTGGACTAAGATCATTCCAAATTCGGACAGTGGATGGTATAAAGGATTTTTCACTTATTCGTAATCTACATCTGGGGAGTACATAATTTTCATTATTTCTAAGGTTGTATCCACTGACGTCAGATGCAACTGGAGGTAGGCATTCACTTAGATATTGAGGACATGATTTATTATGCATTTTATAATAAGTTGCTAATTTACGTTTCCCAGCCTGTTTCAAAATATAATACTTCCAAACTTGAAAATTACCTTAGCCCTGTTACTATTCTTGCAGCTTCTAGTTGTATTTTTTCTATTTTGTCAGAATCATATTCAAAACACCCATCCCACAATTCGCATGCATATTCTAAAAGCGGTCTAATAAAAGTTATATAATTATTAGACAAGCCTTTTTTGGAAAGTGTAAATTTTAGTTTCCTTAGTACATAAACCTGTTTTAAAGCAGACGTTGTAATATTATCTATATGGGTTGTCCAGTTTACATCTGACGATAGTGTGACAACTACATGTTTATGATTATTAATTATTTCATCGTTTTCACCGCTGAATTCAATTTTAATTTCTGGTGGTGTAGCATTTGTAATTACCAGTGCCTTGGTCTTCTTTGGATTAAAATCGACAAGCCATATTTTTGCCCATTCATTTATTAAGTTAATTAAGTCATTACTAATATCAGTTTCTATTGTATAGAGGTTTCACCTGCAAACAACCGTGCTAAATTATGCTGTAATATCATTTATATATAACATAAATAGTAGGGGATCCAAAACTGAATCCTGCGGAACTCCTGCCTTGATATCGCCATAATATAAAGTTTCATTGTTTATAAAAACAACTTGCTGTCTGTTGCTGATGTAGTCCTTGACCCAGTCCAAAACCTTACCAGATATTCCGTACGATCGCAGCTTTTGCATAAAGCCTATATGCCAGACTCTATCAAAGGCTTTTGATATATTACAAAAAATTATAATAGTAGATAACTTTTTATCTAGATATTGGCAAACATTATGATAAATTTCCAAAAGCTGGTAAACAGTAGAATGGCCCTTGAGAAACCCAGACTGATTGACATATAACAATGAGTGTTCCAATATATAATTATAAATATGTTTGTAAACTACCCATTCCATAACCTTGCCTACACAACTTAGTAATGATATTGGTCTATTGTTTGACGGTTTGATTTACCATCTTTTTAAAAAGAAGCCATGACTCTAGGAAGTTTACATTGTGTTGGAAACTTGCTAGATTTAAGGGAATGACTAAATAAGATCAATAAAGGTTTGTAAGCAGAGTCTGCAGTGCCTTTTAACATGTGATGGCTAAGGGACCGACCATTTAACTTACAGGAGGGGGATATGGTTTTTTTCGTTCAGAATTTTTTTTTGGACAACACGAGTGTTAGAATATTTTTTTTTTGTCGCGCATTATCTCCGCTGCTATTCAAAGTACATGTATATACATGAATGAATACATGTCAAATAAACATTAAATCATGTTCATATATTTATTGTTTAATTGGCATAATTTTATCAAATGATTTGTCAATAAGTACATGTATATTGACTTTTCTATTGGAAACATATTGTTTCAAAATACAATATAAACAAACTAAATGTTTATACATGAATTGTATTTTTGCTTTGGCAATTGGAGATCATGATTTAAATAAAAAGAGAATTGAAAACTTGGAATCCTTATAACTATATTAACCCCTAACATTTTTTGGCCTTTATGTCCAAAGCCTTACATTTTGTACTGGTGAAGGTTCCGAGGGTACAACCCACAGAGCTGCAAAGCGCGAAAAATGTTTCCAGATTTAAACATTAGGTTATATGACAAAAACTCTGAATCAGATTTTTTTCCCTCCACCAAAATCAGAATATTTTTTCAGCAACATTGGGAATCAGAATATTTTTTTTAGAAAAAAAACCATAATCTCTCCCCCCCCCCCCCCCCCCCTGGAAGTTAAATGGTCCGTCCCTAATTATGCCGTTGCAACAAGCGTTGCCCGTTTTCAATGATTTTAGAGTATTTTTGATATCTTGCTCAGTTATTATAAAATCTGACAAAAATGAGTTAGTTCTTGGGGTAACAGATGGGGTAATTAAGATCAGTATCATCAACAGAAGAAATTGAACAAAAATATTCCTTTAAGAGATTCGCTTTTTCTTTATCATTGTATACCAAATCGTTTTAAGTTATTATCAAAAAGGGGTGGTATAGAATAGTTATTATTGCTTCCCTTCGTAAGTTTTTTAATCAGAGACTAACAAGCCTTTGAATCTGTTTTCGCGATAGAGTCGACAAGTTCGTATATGTGTTTTCTCATCATCTCAAGATATTTGTGTGTGAATCTTTCAGACATATCATCTACATCTATAGATGAATTCAAGAATATTTCCCAATCGTATTCATTAATTTCTTCATTTAACGATATGAAATCTGCATTTTTATATGACCATACATTTCTAGTAACGTTTTTTTTATTCATACAAAAATCCCCAAAACAGCTCCGGTGTCCTATAGTAGTTTCCTCCCCCGGAAAAATGACTATATCATTGAACATAGCCATTCCCCCCCTCTCCAGATTTCGACAGGGGAAAAAGTGGCTATATAGTAGAATTTCCCCCGGAAAAATGGCTATATAGTCAATTTCCCCCCTCGTCTTAACATAACCCTGGCTTCAACGTAAACTTACCCAACCAAGACCTTTAAAGTATGCCAACTCTAGGCTAAACCTTACACTACCCTTAGGCCTAATCCTCACCGAATCCCTCGGTCCAACACTATCCCTAAACCTAGGCCTTAACTTAATCCTGATTTTAAACCTTACCTTAAACCTAGCCTAATCGTAGGTCGAACTCACAACGCGAATGTGAAGGTATGGTAAACTTAAAGGCAAGTTTTCCGACGGCGAAATGAACGACCGTTTTACAGATATGGGGTTCTCGCAAGGTCACCAGTCTTGTGGGGGGAGCCCGATATTCCAAGCTGGAAAATCGGCGAAACCCTGAGCTAGGGAAGGTGCCTTGAAACCTTGACACACATGAGGATCGAACCCACAACGGTGTCGACATCGTGGTTTTAATGTCCAGCGCCTTGACCACTCGGCCACCCTCCTGCTTGCGAAGATGCAAAAAAAAAGACGCGAATAAGCGAGAGCCGAAAACCTGAAAAGGTTGAAACGCAAAATGGAGAAATGATTTCGATTTCGCCTCTTCGCTGTCGCAATTTCGAATTTTTGCTTTTTCGATTGTGCGTTTTCGCTTTCACAATTTCGCGTTTTAATTTCGTCTTTCAAAAACCAAAGGCAAAGTCTAACATACTATTGTCACTCTAGTTAATCTTATTTCAGTCCGTGACAAATATGCACATTTAGGTACTAATTTCCTAACTGCATAGATTTGGGTATAGTTCTCAGGGGACTTATTGCATATATTCGGGTACAGGGTACATTTTAATGCATATCCCGTCAAATGTTGTCCAAGTACACAACCAGATGATAACTTTAGAACGGGTTGAAGGATGTTCTTCAAACTTTCTACATTTGTTTAGTACCATAAAATACAGATCAAGTTCAAATTTCAGTTTGATCGGATACCGGTAATTGGTTCAAAAGTTATGGTCGTTTCAAGACTGAAAATATGCGAAACGTGGTAGGTATCATGTAATGTCCCATTAGATGCCCTATTTTTTGCTTTTGGGAAACCCCATTCAAAGTCATTTGGATCATCCATGTACAAGTTACTTGGCTAGTAAACCCATCGACACTAATAGTCGACCAAAAGTGGCACTGGCAAGTGTTAGTAAAATTTAACAGAGCAACTAAGTTGAATATTCAAGCCATTTTCAGAGGGGGACTACTATGTAGTCATTCTTTCGGGGTGAAATCCTACTATATAACCATTCTTCCGGGGGAGGGGGAATCCCACTATATAGCCATTTTTCCGGGGGGAAATCCTACTATATAGTCATTTTTCCGTGAGGCAAAACTGGCTATGGGGAAAAAATGGCTCTATAAGGCTCCTATAGTAATTTCCCCCTAGCCATTTTTCCGGGGAGAAAACTGACTATGGGTGGAAAAATGGCTCTATAACACCGGTCCTTCCTAAAGATATCACAAGAGTCAATAACCATATCAGAATTTGAAACATTATTATCTAAGTGACTTTCACTTATACAAATAACAGATGATTCAGATGCTATGTCTTCAATATAAAATATATTATTACGAACACTTCTAGCATTTACATGAAAAACAGAAAATTCATGTTCACGAGGGCCAGGGTTCGGGTGGACATCGTTGTCAAGGACTAATAGCAACGGTAGGATAAACGTATACAAAATATTTAAACTGAATTACTTTGACTATCATATCACATAACTTTAAAATAATGAACATAAATTTGTTTAAGCTTAGAATACGAAAATGAAAATATTTTCTACATTTTTTGAACTCTGACGAGTAAGCGCGTATATAGAAAAGATCTATCGATAATATATTCATACCTATAGCATTACCCATTATCAAACCGTTCAAACGGGAAACATGTAGAAAACATTAGTCGATAGGCTTCATAAATTGGTACAATAATCAAGTCAGCAACACATATCAGTTGTGGTTCCCACAACTGATATGTTCTCGTTGAGATTTTCGCGGTCATCTATCGAAACTTCTTTGAAAAATCTGGCTAATGGAAAAGCAGTTGGTGATGACGGGATACCAAACGAATTCCTTAAAAATGGGTGAGATGCCATGTTAAATTCACTTGTTGATCTTTTTACGGTAGTTTCTGACCTCGAAATAATCCCTAGTGAATGGAAAAATGGTATTATTAAACCTCTGCATAAATCTGGTTCAGCAATGCATTTAGACAATTACAGGGGCATAACTCTTACCTCCAATGTGTATAAAGTTTTCTCTAAGATTTTAGAGGAGTGTATTATGTCACACTTGGAGGAGAAAAACATTCTAGGGGAAGCCCAAGGTGCCTTTCGTAGAGATAGACGTCTAGAGGACCACCTTTTTACCCTACATGGGTTATGTTCACTTCAAAAATATGCTAAGAGGAAGACGTACATAGCCTTCTTAGATCTATCTAAGGCCTTTGATAGAGTCTGGAGAGATGGTTTGTTTTATTTGTTGTGGGAGAATGGGATACAAGGGAAATGCTGGCGCCTTTTGCGGTCTATCTATGATGGTGTCTCGAATAAAGTCGTTTTTGGTGATTTCTCTACTGAATGGTTCGGTCAGGAAAATGGACTGAAGCAGGGTTGCGTCTTGTCTCCAACCCTGTTTTCAGTCCTTATGAACGACTTAGTTAATATGCTTGATGGAGTGATGATAGGTATAGATGTTGGGAAACAACTTATTAATTGTTTATTGTTTGCCGATGATATTGCTCTCATCACTGAAACTGAGGAGGAACTGCAAAGGTTGCTTGATATTGCATCGGCATTTGTTATAAAGTGGAATTTATCCTTTAACTTTAACAAATCAAAGGTTTTAGTTGTTGGAAAAAGGGTCAATAGATCTAAACAATGGAACCTCGGATCTGATCTGATAGAGGAGGTGAACGAATATAAGTATTTGGGTGTGTATTTCTCTAGGTCTCTGAAGTTTAATTATCATATAAATTCATATGTAAAGGAGAATGCTGATCAAAAGTTGAATTACTGTATCCGTATACTTGGTGAACATGGAAATTGTAACAGATTAAGTTTTGGAGACGCTTTATGGCATTCGGTTTTAAGACCGTCTGTGTCCCATGGAAGCTCTGTTTGGTTTCCATCCTCTGTCAGACATGTTGAATCATTGGAAAGTATACAGTACAAGATGGCTAAGCTTATTATGAATACTAGGATGAACATACTTAAATCAGCCCTATTTTTGGAGCTTGGTTGGGAACCCGTCTATACCTTCATGAACCGACAAAGGGTTGCATATTATGCACGTTTTCAAAATCTGGCAGACGATCGATTATGTAAAGTAATTTTTAATATGCTTGGAAATTCTGAGAATTCCGAGTATCATACATACTTTAAAAGTTTATTTATAGATCTTGTCTTAGATCATTATGTACAAAGTGCTATAAATATAGAAGTGTTTAGAGCTTTATATGGTCAATCAGTAAGGCAGAGTGAATTTGGAAAAGTATTATCCAAAAGCAGCCTGTCTATGTATAATAATTGTCGTGTTTCTATGGGTAAACAATTATACTTGTCTGAGGACTTCAATTTTGAAGCCTCTCGTTTAAAGCTCATTGCCAGAACAAATTGTTTAAGCTTAAATGCTACCCTTTTTAGGATGTCACTTTCGGATAATAATAGGTGTTCTGTATGTCCTCTTCACAGCGTCGAGGACTTAGAGCACTTTGCACTAGAATGCCCATTATATGAAGATATACGGGCAGATATTTTTAGTCAAATCGATTATGTGTTCTCCAGTAATCATATGGGTGTCAAGTTTAAGGAGCTTTCGTCATACTATAAGCTTTTATTTATGTTTGGAGACTATGGATATGACATCAGTGCAGAAATGGGTAAAGAACTGGATTATTTAACTAAACTGTATCTTGTAAAAGCTTTTAATGTGAGAAAAATTGTTTTAGAGAACTAGAAGTTATACTAAAGATGATTTAAACAGTGTGTTGTAATTTATGAATTTATAAATGTAGAATGTAGCCGAGAAACGTATGATTCTGATGTTTGATTGAATATTTTTACTTTTTAATGGTAAAATACTGTTTTATTTTCTTCAATTCAATTCATCAAACTAATGGCAAATTGCACTTTTAATATTACATTATTTTATAATACTATAATGCAGTGCAGTATACTGTTTTATGATAGAGTGCTTGTATTTTTACATTTTAATGGAGACAATATTTCTTAAGTAGTGCTTGTTATATGAATTGTTTTAATACAGTGGACAGTAACTCTTATTCACTATTATTGTACTTATTAATGTATCAATCATATTTTTATATTGCATTGTACATAGCTTTAAGGACGCAACCACTGTTACCCCGATAGTGGTTGCCCCCGTTGTAAAGGGGTAGTATCCAAATAATATATATATATATATATACAACATTACATACAAAAAAATAAAGTGGAAGATAAATCAAATTGGAAATACACAATAATACACAACAAAAACATAATATTGTACATTATTTACATTAAGTTGTGTGCATTGTATGCAATGTGCATATTGAAAATGTGCAATTAAATGCAAATATGAAAACATTACTGCTTTGATCATTTTGAAACGGACTGTGTGCTTATGTGCTTTTGAACGCATAAATTACGCCAGTGTAGATTATATCTACATGAATATATACATGTAGATTTGAATGACACCAGGTGTACTCCTTAATACTTAATTTGATTTGTTTCATGTTTATATATATTTCCCTTCCTGTTTAATAGCATAACTACCGTTTGGATATAAATTAAAAAAAAATATATAAGTAAACAATTAGTAATCGAGTACACCGAAATACCAATGAAATTGACACCTTTAGCGGTCGGTCGATTTATTTGACAAACTTATATATAGGTTTTGACATAACCAAAGAATTGTTTATGTTATGTAATAAGTGTCAGTGTATTAGTTTTGCCCATGTATATTACTTCTTGATACTAATAACTTTGTATGTGGATTTTGGAACAAAAACAAAGAATTACAGCAAGGCAAGTTTTCGAATATTACTCAGGGGAAGTATCTTAGTTGTACATAAACACATACACACACACGAATTCATGTCAGCATA
Source organism: Bathymodiolus brooksi (assembly GCA_963680875.1). Lineage (NCBI taxonomy): Eukaryota > Metazoa > Mollusca > Bivalvia > Mytilida > Modiolidae > Bathymodiolus > Bathymodiolus brooksi. Next base: position 72,077,944 of record OY804576.1, on the reverse strand, counting down.
CTGAAACGTATCTTGTTTAAATTTGATAACTTGTTTCTGAATCCCATTGAACTTTGTTTAAGTATATATATTGGAGTAATTGTATGTTGAAATTTCATAAAATAAATATTGTTTAAAATAACTTATTTTCATCTGGAAAATAAGGATATATAAATTAATTTTAGAGTCACATGTCATTTTATACGTGTTTTGATTGGTTTAAAAAGTTGAGGTTATTTGTAAAACTATTTATAAATGTACGGAATCGAAAAATAGACGTCGTTCTCAAGGCGTCGCGTACAAATGTGGTTATGTGATAGGATTGTAAGAATTGAAAGAAAAACTATTTCCTTCGTATTTTCATTCCCCATGGGGAAGGGAGTGGGGCATATTGAATGAAGTGAAAATGTTTCACCTAAAATAATTCTAATATTGCTATCGCATATATAAAAGAATGCATAGTAAAAAAAGAAGAAGCGATAGTGCCTTTGGTTTCTTCGATGTCTGGAATTTTTTCCTCACTTTTTATTTGATAACATCCACATACATTAATGTATATTCGGAAGTCATAATAGTATATATGTAACTAAAGGTAATTAACTAAACATTTATTTGTCAAATAACGGAAGACATTTTATTTAGTTTCTTGGAGTGGCATACATATTTTAGACAAAGAAAAAAAGGTTTGAGATATTCACTCGAACAGTGATGAACAGTGGCTAAAATAAATCTTTAAAAATGTTTCATTAAGATTATACACATGCACGAAAATCAGGGTTAGGGGCTTGGTGTTTAACGCCACTTTCAACAATATTTCATGTATATCGTGACAATCAGTTTTATTGGTGGAAACCAGAGTACCCGGAGAAAACCACCGACCCGTCGCAAGTCACTGACAAACTTTATCACATAATGTTGTACAAAATGTATTATGTACACCTTGAATGAGCGGGATTCGAACTCAAAACGTTAGTGGTGATAGGCACTGGTTGCAAAGGTAGTTGTAAATCCAACTAACATGCGATCACAACCACGACGACCCCACGAATATCAGAGTTGAGGTGATATGATAAATATATACAAATTTATTTCAGAATTGTTAATGGGAAGACTATTACGAGGACATCTTGCTGTCCTAATTTTTATTGGGATAATACTGGCTGTCGAGGTATGTGCTGTGTTCCTTGTTAACTGTCAACTTCACAACATTAACAAGGAAGTACCAACAAATGTTTAGTATACTGTTTATGAATTGCCATAAACCAACTGACCTGCACTTGACCTAGCAATTACTCCATTCCACTTATCTGTATCCATGATAAGTAAAAACATGTGAAGAAAGATAACTCGAAAAACATATAGGGCAGTGAAGATTGTGAAACATGCTTAAATTTTATTCATCAACAATACACAAAAATACACCAAATTAATGGTCTATTCGTTTGGAACTGAACAGAAAACGTTTATTTAAACCATACGTGTACGTTTGTGACCAGTTACGTTTACCAAAAGAATCCAAATTTGCGGTCGGTTACCCAGAACCCATAGTTAAAAATGGAAACAAATATAGCTCTGTTGGAGCCGTTGGAGGAAGAGACATTCACAAACTTCTGGACTGATGGTGAAATTGTAATTATATTCATAAAACTGTCTTTAAATCATTTATGGGGTGAAATCCATCCAATACTATAAAGGGGAGGTTTTTTTAATCCCATTATGGTCCATCCGTTTGGAACTGAACAGAACAACGGTTATTTAAACCATACGTGTACGTTTGTGACCGATCACGTTTATCAAAAGAATACAATTTGCAGTCGGTTAGCCAGAACCCATTGCTAAAAATGGAAACAAATATAGCTCTGTTGGAGCTGCTGGAGGAAGAGACATTCACAAACTTCTGGACTGATGTTGAAATTGTAATTATATTCATAAAACTGTCTTTAAATCATTTATGGGGTAAAATCCATCCAATAATATAAAGGGGAGGTTATTTTAATCCCAGACTGGCTTACAGTAACTCAGTGGCAAGTGACAATCGGGATAAAAGAGCACATTTAAAGATATAACACAATGATAAACCAAATAAATGAATTTTACTATGTTGTTGTCTTCTATATGACATTTTGCACATCGCAAAACTAGTGCCTTGCTCATCTCTGCCATCTTGAATTTGGTGAGTAACCGTATAAACCGAAGTCGGACTGCGGTTCACTCTGTTTACGACCGGTTTAGTCCAAACGAATGGAAATGGTTCGTGAACGTTCAAACCGGTCGAATGGTTTGTTCCAAGCGAATGGGCCATTGTGTATGTTAATTTCAAAGAGTATGGGTGCTGCGGCATAAAAGATGAGGATCACTTTCTCCATGATTGTCCCATTCTTAATTCTAAAGAGAGGCTTGTGATAACTGCCATGTTCAAACTTCAAACTGCTTTATATAATGAGAGAGTACTCATCCATATGTATACCACTATCAATAGTTTATTGCTACATTAAATTTTAGTAAGCTGGATTGCCTCCCCTTGTAATTTTTCAGATCATACTGTGTCGTGTGTGTAATCAGTTTGCTTGTTCGCTATGTATATATCTGTTTTATTTTTTACTCTGATTGATCACATTCCATTTGCACGAAATATGACAATAAAATTGAAAAAAAAATAGAAGGATTAATAATGGTTAGAAAACTATGGTGAAAGTATTCGACAGTCAGTGGTTTCTTTATCCGGATATTCGTGATTTAAATTTATTACCCCTAACAAACCTATGACTTACGTCATATGTTTCGTTGAATAGATAATTATTGTTTAACGTCAACATCAACGTAACAGTATTTTAGCTACATTCACGAGGAAAACAAGTTCACAAACTATGAACAAAGTGTACGTATGCAAATTAGTTTAATGTGCAATATCATAGGGGCCAATGGCATATATCATACATGTATTACGAGTTAAAATCATGAAGACGGGTACCTGGTGTATGTACAGAGCTATTCAACCCCATGTTACAGTTAAGAGGGGGTGTGTGTACGGGGTTTGTTAAACCCCATGCTACAGTTAAGAGGGGTGATCGCGCGAATGTGCGGGGGTTATTCAAGCCCAATGACTAAATGAACACAAGAAAATAAATTTATTGTATAATGTTTTACAATACACTGCACAAGTTGTTTATATTTATTTCATAATTGTAGCTTGTCCAGCTGGTTTTTATAGCAATAACTGCAGTGACGTTTGTGAATATCCATATTACGGAATACTCTGTGAAGGGATATGCAATTGTTCGAAAGAAAGGTTTAAATATTTATGTAATATTCAGTAATAAAAAACAGAACATTAAAATTTATTTACCAATATGACATGACAAAAATGTAAAGAAAAAGCACTATTTTCTATGAAATTAATACGACTTCTTCTTTTCAGACAGTGAAATAAATTGTTATGAATTATATCATGGTACATGGAGAAAACCACTTGCGACAAAAAGCTGCCACACAAAAATAGAATCGAGGATATCTCACTATAATATATACTCAAAGGGAACGAGCTCACAAACTTTAGTTATGATGGTAGCCCAAATAATTTTGTATGTATAGTCTGCCTCCTTCCCAGGTCGCCACATTGACGTCTAGAGTACATTGACCATAAGATGACGCTGAATTATTCGCGTTATGGTGATAGGGCACTGACTGTGTACAATTAAGATGAGACGTGATTGTTTTTTTATCGTTAATATTAGTGGAATTGATGACCATCACTGTTTAAACTTTTTTTTCACAAGATGCAAATCCAACTACAACAGTCGACCCTTAATACATTGTTAGTGTCACTATGAACATGACATTCATGAAAACTGTTGAAGAAAACAATGCCACATAATAAGTTTCTGAATATTATGTCAATAGGATAACTTAGATACATTAAGTCAATAGGATAACTTAGATACATTATGTCAATAGGATAACTTTGATACATTATGTCAATAGGATAACTTTGATACATTATTTTGTAGGTGTCATTATGCTTCGGGATGCAGAGAAACAGGTATGATAAGTATAAATGTATATTTCAATATTTCAATACAAAATATTGGTAACATTGTTATCACATATATTTCTATATTTTCAAAATTACATTAGGTTATGTTTTGTCAATATTAATTATACGGAAAGGATAACAACCCAATTGATGATATTTGACAGAACCCAACACAAAATATGTTGAATTGGTAAAGCTAGGACAGATTTGAACGATTTGATATACATGTCCTTAATGAATGTGAAGACAAAACAAAAACAGAAACAAAACATTCCATGTCAATAAATTGGCTATATCATTGTTGATACTTTTTCTATAAGGCCAATTCTCGTTTTATATAAATACTTTTTGTAATCATCATTGGCATCTCTCTCTGGACTTATACATAGATACACAGGTAATTCATTTACGCCGATAATATTAGTCCAATCTCTGCGCTGGGAAGAACTTTTCATTGCAATTATATTCTCTTAAAGTCTTAAAAGTCAAAATGTAAATAAAACGTCAAGTGTGTGTACTCTACTATTTGTGACGATTTTTGTTTCAGAACTATTTTTTTCTGTCATTTGCATATTATTTGCATACTATGATCATTAGTGTATCATCTCTTCCTTAACATATTTTAGTATTACTTCAAAGTTTTAAATTTATTTTTTCAACTTACCTTTAATATTTACAGGACAGACAACGAGTAAAGTTCAAACAACAACGAAAGATCAGGAAGGTACGTTTTCTTTCTATATACTCCAACAAAACACTGGATTTGAACTGATGATTAGGAATCACAGAAATCAGTATTCTTCTACTTCTACTAAATACTGACCGCCTTCAACAAGTTGAAGATTATGTCAAAGGTTACAAATGACAATTGGAAAAGGTTAATTAAAAATTTCATAAATTAATACTTGGTAGAGGAGACCGCAGCATTGAATGTTTCAACCGAGCGACTCAAAACCGTGAGTTGTGGCAGTCTGTTCCAGTCAGATATCGTACGAGGGAAACAACGATTCTTGTCTTTGTCGAGTCTTACAATGAGCGATAATGAAAGACAAGATATACATGTTCTGTGATTGGCTGAATGATGGCTCAAGGCGCTCTTTTTTTGGACTAGATATATATTTTCGTTTTCTATTTTATACATCATGACAAGTCGAGCATCTATGCGTCTGTCTTTAAGACTGCGTCAGTTCAAGTGTTGTAACATGTCACCAGCGCTAGATGTGTTTCGCTGTCTGTTGGTGGCGAGCCTGTCAGTCCTGTATTGGACCAGTTCGAGTTGATCGATTTCACTTTTATAGTGAGGGTTCCAGGCAGAACAAGCATACTGAATCTTCCAAAAAACTAGAAAATTGAATAACTGTTCCTATTGTCTTTACTAGTTTTGATTCCATTCGTTTGTTTATATATTCATTCTTTATGTAAGTGAAGGATAACATCCTCAGAACATTTCTACTAGATTTTTAATATCTTAGTATTGTTCGTCATTAAGGGATCCATAGGCCGTTACTACTTGTTAGTATCTTCCACATACATATATTAGAAACTTTGCCCCATTTGACCAAATTTGTACAATAAACTAGTTTTAACAACGGGTAGTTTTTTGTCCAATCAGATTGTGAGTTGTGTACTGATATTTTTTTTTTATCTTTATCAATCATTATGCAAATAAGGCAAGTGTTGTAAAATTGTACTCTATGTGTTCTAGACCGAAACATAGATGTTTAATTACATAAAATAAGGAAAATTCACTGCTTTGCCTAATTTTCATTACTAAACTATTTTCTTCCAAAATAGAAAAACGTAGCTCCAGAAGAATTATATTATCACTTCACTGTTGTTTAGTCATCTTACATGTAAATTAAGCATGGCTAAGAAATGTAATTAAATGACTCCCTGGCAATGTATTGCCCTCCTAGCATCTGCGCCATATTACATGTAACGGTATGAAAAACTATTTTTAAGAAACAGCTGTTTCTGAAATGTGATGCTCCATATGCATGCGTAAAAGACAACTTGATGCAGCTCTGTTTTGAAAATGATCGGTAGTTGCCTGTTGTTATGTTACCATTTTAAACCGTATCTTAATTAATGGTGTAAAACCACTAATTAATTTCTTTAACATTTTCTACTAAATTTGTGTTTTTTCTAGCCTACCTGGCCATTTTATCTTCAGTTTAACCCTTCCAAGACCATATATTTTCTAAAACGTACATGATTATTCTACGTTCTATCAAAATATCATGGGATGTTGAAAGTCCTGCAGTGAAATACCAGGCTATGGAAAACACCTACTATAAAAACAGCTCCGTCATCCCACGGAAATTAAGTATTTATAGGTCATGCATCAAATCATCCATATAGGTATTAAAATACAACTAAATACATCAAATTTGGGCTCAAAATAATCCTGATATATTCAACTTCAATTTTCAATTTTAATTATTCCATTCCATTCAGTATTCTTCACAATACAAAAAAGCGAAAGGAACTTTTTTCTTTTAAAAGGACTAATTGTTTATTATATGTTCTAAGCTCTGATTGGTGAATTAGTGGTTTGACACCTAATAAATAAAGACTGATTCTACCCAAAAGTTCTCTGAAACGGATATCATCAACATACTTGAGTTCTTGATGACAACATATTTGTCATGTTTGATGGACGTGTTTTTCAATAAACAGTCGGAATTCCAATGGGTATAAACTGCGCTCCTGTTCTCGCCGAACTTGTTTCTTTATTAGTATGAGATGCGTCATACAGTGGCTTCTCAAGACAAAGTATGTTGATCGCATCTATCGTACTGAGCTTGAAATAAAGGAAACCACAGAAACTGCTAGGCTAAGTTTAGCTTATAATTATTTTATTTGATCAAAGATACAATATATATATACAATTATTAATACATTATGTAATGTTTGCTTCATAGTGGAGCAGGTGCTGCTTTTCCTTCCGGAGCACCTTAGTTCATCTCCGGTTTTTGGTGGGGTTCCTGTTGCTAACTTTTAGTTTCCTGTATTGAGTTTTATAGATAATTGTTTGTCCTTTTTATTTTGGACATTGTGTTGTATGTCCTTCGATATACGGCTCTTCTGATTGCCACTGTGGTGTCTTCAAACTTTTCGTAACTCCTATGCATAATAATAGCAAATAATATTCATTAAAATATATATTATCAACCATCCACATGATATATTCAAAGGCACATTTCCAGGTCATGACGAATGATATGTCCTGGCGGCTCAACGAAATAACAGAGCCCTGGTTTAGGGGGAGTTTGAAATAACAGCCATTACTTTAAAAAAAGATTAAATTAAAAGCACATCTACACCCTCTAATGGTTGACATCATGACACATCACACAGTATATACAAACATCTATGAAATTAAAGAAACATACATATATATAGCGTAAATAATCATATAGTTATGTAGTATTCTTATTGAAAATGGTAATACATTTAATGCTTTATAACATATGCTTTGAAATATTTTAAGGGGCGTACCTCCCCTCTAAAGCCGCGCATGATTTCAGATATACGTGGGTGAAAGCAATTGATTTATTTTCAATAAAATTAAGTTCCCTTTGGGAATGTATTGAAACGATTTTACATGTGACCAGATAATTATTTTCGTGTACAATACATGTGTCTTATTTTATAGTTACAGAAGTATTTAAATATATAACTATTAAAACACAGATCGCCCAAAGTACACACAAGTCTATTGAGAATCATCAGGGTATGTATGCTCTTTACAAATTGTGTTTTTTAATTATCATTTCACACATGTGTTTTCTTCTTTGTGAACTAATTCAGACATTTGAATTTGTTGTAGTTGTTCAATGCACATGTGACCAGTACATTGATTGTTTTGATAGAACTCAGATGGTGAAGCAAAATATACCCAAGCAAGGCTACGTTGCTCCTACTTTTAAGTCATATTTTACTGCACAAATTATATGGTCGTGATCATGAACAGGTTGACCGTAAATATCAATATCTCTAATGACGATGAATCATTTCCGTTTTCCGTAGATGTTTCTTTCCTCTATCACCGGAAATACTTGACTAAGAGAAACATAACGTGCGTGTTATAAGAAACAGCAACTACCAACAATTCACGAGCTGTTGGGCCCCTCTCCCAGAGGATGTGCCGGGGGTAGAATAGGCACCAGGTTTCTCTGTCCTAGTCCTCTAAAAGGGGCCAACCCCGCGGGAACCCCGGGGTATAGAAATGGGTCCGAGAGCTTCTTCGGCTTGAAGGGGCATCCGTCGGTTGTGCGGGATGTATAAATTAACAACCAACCTGTCCTTCGGATGAGACGTAAATAAAACCGAGGTCCCGTGTTGAGAGATTGCCATTCTCTTTGCACGTTAAAGAACTCAGTGTAACAGCTCATTATGAGCATTATGCTCATGATGAGTGGTCCATAGGAGACCTGTTGCACTGGCTAAATTATCCGTCCATACCCATCACCTTTCCTTGTTTCGAGTCCCGTGGCGTTTAATTCTTTTCTCTCGTCCTGAATATAGCTGGAAAATTGCTCGCTGGACGTTAAACATCAATGAATCAATCAATCAATGAGCTCTTGGGCTCACTATTAGCAAATGGATATGAATATAATGTATTATCTATGTGCATCGTAATTCTACTTTTATGTAGAAGTGACATTAATTAAAGATGAGCTGTAGGAATTCTATAACAACATCAAATGCCGTCCCACCATACAAAGTGTAATACGTTAGTCTATATCCTGTTCATTTTGTCAGGTATGTCTTGAACAGGAGACTACTCCTCCCAACTGGTAATTAATCCACCAAGAACATAATACCTTAGTTCAGAAATGTCATAATGGGTACCACCATGAATTGAATGAAGAACAGATCTAGAGAAGAGAATGTTTCAACTAACTAAACTATGCGTGTAAATATCTTTCACAGCAATAGGTTCCATTATAATAATGGTGACTATAGATGCAACTCCTTCGGGTCTCCTGGTCGTATTCACAGATGTTGTGGGAATCTGAACGAACGTTTGTTTTCGAGTTAAATTGCAGTTTGTCACCGCTTATTCCAGCCAATAAAACTGATTTTGGTGGGATTCATGTTGCTCGATCTTAATTTGCTTTCTCCCCCGGTTTTTAGTGGTTTTCATGTTGCTCGATCTTTCGTGTTCTGTATAATGTTTTGTAGATCATTGTTTGTCCTTTTTTGCCATTTGTCCTTCGGTTTACGGTTTCTGATTACCACTTTTGATATCTTAAAACTTTTCTTTCAACGATTACAACTGAAACATTATTAAAAATGGCGTTAAACATGCATAATTATAACCATGACAGCATATAGTTAAATGTTTTTATCTAATTCTACAGCTGATGGACAGAATGCTCTTTTTTGGATTTCGATAGATGTCATCGGAAGTTTGTTGGTCATCACATTGACGGTGTGCTCATTCAAGTGAGTTAAATTTATTTCAAATGAAAATATTATAATTAATTTATTTAACAAATCTTTGAAATGTCATTTGTGTCATATGTAGAATACTTGTACCGTCGTTTCTGCATTCTTTTTGACATTTTAATAACATATTGATAATAATAGTTACGCTATGGACTCAAAATATTGTGAATCCTAGTGTTGTCTGACCAAGTATAGCGACCTCGAATTGGGCACTATATCATTAGATAATTGCATTGGATATTTTTTACTTCTTGAGATCTCAACAAATGAGAAAAAGTGTAATTATGTGAAGCTTTTATGCTTTATTTTTTTTATAATAAATACATTGAAATGTCAGCAGTAAGGCATATAAATAGATGGCAATGAGCGTGACTTTCTTCATAAGAAGAGTTTGAAGATACAAATGTACTAAAGGAATAATCAGAATCTGTAAATCGAAAGACCGACAACGCAATGTCCTAAAGAAACTCAGGTGCTCCGGAAGGGTAAGCAGTTCGTGCTCCACCAATGCCAACTGTCGTGTTAATCTAGTTACAAGCCCAGTGATAAGCTATGAATGAGGAAAGGACCGGGAAGTATTTACGACAAATGGAACATATCCGTGGTAATTTGTGACACAGCTATTCCATAACGGTCAACCAAGTCATGGTGGTGACCGTAAAACCTTCGAAATGATGACGTCAGTCATTAGGAACCCTTGGTTCAGTAGCTTCCTTGTTAGCAGCAACCCTCTAACAAGGAAATACTGATAGGAACCACAAGCTCTGAAATATCGTATCAACTGACACGTATATACTCGATATGTAGAGGCTGCTGGAATGTTGCTACATATAAATGAAAAGTTCACAATGAGAAAATTGAAATCATCTCTTTTGTCGCAAAGTTTCGTTCTTAATCGCCCCTCACTGTCAATTTCGAGGTGTAGGTCAAGGTATGAGGCAGACCTATCTGTATCTGTACGTGGTATCCTTTATTTCTAGCTCAATGTGATCGATAAGATCAAAGAAATCACCAAACCTAGAATTATTTAGTGAAAGGACATCATCTATATAGCGGAACGTGAATATAAAGGATCTGACTAGCTTCTTTTCATGTTTCTTGAGAAGCCCCTGTATGAAGTCTGCCTCATGCGAATAAAGGAATAAGTCAGCGAGAAGAAGAACATAGTTTGTACCCGTAGGCATGCCGACTGTCTGTTGAAAAACACGTCCCCCAAACATTATAAATATGTTGTCAATCAAAAACTGGAGCATTTTGATGATATCAGTGTCAGATAACTTTTTGGTAGAATCAGTGTTTTTTTGTTTTACAAAATAAGATCTGTCCCTTCCTAGCACAAGGTACTTTTATCTACGTTGGCCATTCTTTTCTTTATGATGCACAGTTGAACCAACTCTCCTAATCTGTCTTTCAGTTTGAGTGGGGAATAGCTGTGAAGAGGGTAGAGAAGTCAAATGTCACAATAACTCTATAAGAAAGAGGAACTGCGTAACCTTCGCGAACACATGGGTTCACCCAGGTTTTGTGGTGGTGTGTTCTCTGTTCATCGTTTTAGTGTTCTGTGGTGTATATTTGTTTTGTTGGTCTTCGTTCTATGTCTTGTGCCTAATGTTGGTTGTACCTGAATTATTGTCCCGATGATTGTTATGTAACGTTCCCGTCATAGTTTATTCCTAGATGATTGCTATGTAACATTCCCGTCATAGTTTATTCCTCGATGATTGCTATGTAACGTCCCCGTCACAGTTTATTCCTAGATGATTGCTATGTAACGTCCCCGTCACAGTTTATTCCTAGATGATTGCTATGTAACATTCCCGTCATAGTTTATTCCTAAATGATTGCTATGTAACATTCCCGTCATAGTTTGTTACTCGATGATTGCTATGTAACATTCCCGCCATAGTTTGTTCCTCGATGATTGCTATGTAACGTTCCTGTCAGAGTTGGTTCCTCGAAGATTGCTATGTAACATTCCTGTCAGAGTTTGTTCCTCGATGATTGCTATGTAACATTCCCGTCATAGTTTGTTCCTCGATGATTGCTATGTAACGTTCCTGTCAGAGTTTGTTCCTCGAAGATTGCTATGTAATGTTCCCGTCATAGTTTGTTCCTCATTGATTGCTATGTAACGTTCCCGTTATGGTTTGTTCCTCGATGATTGCTATGTAACATTCCCGTCATAGTTTGTTCCTCGATGATTGCTATGTAACGTTCCTGTCAGAGTTTGTTCCCCGATGATTGCTATGCAACGTTCCTGTCAGAGTTTGTTCCCCGATGATTGCTATGTAACGTTCCTGTCAGAGTTGGTTCCTCGAAGATTGCTATGTAACATTCCCGTCATAGTTTGTTCCTCGACGATTGTTATGTAACGTTTCCGTCATAGTTTGTTCCTCGATGATTGCTATGTAACGTTCCCGTCATGGTTTGTTCCCCGATGATTGCTATGTAACGTCCCCGTCATAGTTTGTTCCTAGATGATTGTTAAAATTGCTGCGGTCAATTTACCCTATACATTATCTACATAGAAAACTGAACTCACGTTTAATTTTATTTTTCAGCTTAGGTCTGTTACAAGGAATAGAATATAATGGTTTGTTACATAGTAGTTATACAACGTTTTAAATTAACACGTTTCACAACAGAGTTGTTACAAAACCACTTACCAAAGAGTTGATCAAGTTGTGTAAGATACATACTCTTAAAAGCAAATGAGTAGAAAAAAACAATTTTAATGTCAGGATTCTTCATAAATAGACATGTTCCTAGGATGAAGGAATTCCGTATTCCACTCTACGTAAAATGGAGTCAAGTCTGTTAATAAGATGTTTACATACATATGTCGTTGAACACTTACACTATTGGGACAATCGAGGCCGAAATCGTATGGAAGTTGGATTGACATCTACCTATAGAATCAATGCTTATTACCACTTCCACCTTTTATTGTACTCGATAAACTTTATCTAATAAAGTTTGTCAATGACTTGTGACGGCAAGTCAGTGGTTTTCTGTGGATGCTCCATGTTCTGCAACCAAACTTAAACTGACAGCGACGATATAACTGAAATATTTATAAGTAGCGTTAAACACATATCACACACAATCAATATAGAAAAATATCAATGAAAGAAGAATGCTGTTATAATCATATTTATTTAATATTTAAATACACTTACCACCCATGACGAGATACAACTTTATGTGATAAATGTTGCTAGTGACTTGTGTTTTATCACTAATTAAATTGCCTGCCAAAATATAATTTAAATTTTGTAGAAATTGGTGTTAGGCATCCAGAAACTCAGCCTACCACATATAAATGGGCAAATTGGACAATTGTAAACTGCCATCATGTATCATTTATTGGTCAGAGATTTAAAATTGACAGTTATTTATTTAACTTTATATTAGGTTCAACAACAATCTGTGATTCTGTACAAAATGAAGTTGAACCAAGAGGCATAGAAGATGGAACTATGGTGGTTGATAATCTAAGACGGCAAGACAATCGACCACCAAGCTTACGAAGTGTATCAAGTTAACGAGAGATACTCAAGAGTAAGAGAGAATGTCAACATATAAAGTTGTAAAATGTATGAACCTGATGGTTACTGTGCTATCCATTTCTAAGTTTGGTATTGGTATAAACATATTTTATTGGTATAACTGATATATATAAACAGAACAATAGCAATTGTACAATATGATTCAGAAACAAGCACATGCCTTTTTTGAAATCTGTTTCCTATGAAGACCTTACAAATATGACAAAAATATATATGCATGCTGATTTGAATTTTAAACTTGTGAGAATTATTTATACATTGAGGGAGAAAAAAAATGTATTGTACCATGTAGTTGAAGGCTACACAATTTACTTGAAAATAATAATGCAAAGAGATTGAATAAGATTGAAAAGGTGAAGAATATTATGTGAGCATGTCAGGGTGTAAATCTTTTACTTTTTAAAGGTTTGGACTAATTTAAATACTGCTTTGGAATTGTATCTAGTTATGTTATAAAATAAGCCCTACTGATTGCAGGTATCGAGCCCAATCCAGGCCCGCAATTGAATGATAAAAAAATAATGCACAATAATGTATATAGTTTATTACCTAAATTGGATTTAATTGAACATGAATTTCTAGATTATGATGTTATTTGTATATCTGAATCTCATCTTGATAAATATATTGATAATGATAAAATAAAATTAAAAGGTTTCCAAAATCCAGTTAGATTAGATAGAAATAGACACGGTGGAGGTGTGAACATATATGTGAAAAAGATTTTGTATTACAAAGCACGTACTGATCTATCAGTTAATAATTTAGAAATACTTTGGGTCGAAATCCGAATTAGGAACAATGAATTGTTTTTAGTTGGTGTTATATATAGGCCTCCAAATTCTATATATATATATGGGACTTATTCTGTGAGTCTGTAGATAAAGCGCTTGATTCGGATTTACCACTGTTTTTAGTTGCTGACTAAAATTGTGACACCTTGTCAAACTCCATAAACTATTTCAAAAAGATATTAAATCGGTTAAATTTGGCAAATGTAGTATTTGAGGCTACAAACTTTACTCCCGAGACAGGAACTTGTTGTATTGATCTATGTATAACTAACAGAAAAAAATGGATTAACTCAGTGGATGTCCTTACTCTAGTATGTAGTAGACATGCTCCTGTGTTAGCAGAAATTTCATTTAAAACTTTTAAGCAACACCCCTTTAAAAGGAGAATAAGAAACTATAATGCTGCAGACATAGAAGGGCTTGTCGATCAACTGAATATTACAAACTGGGATAATATAGTATTTAATTCTGACAATATTAATGATGTGTATTCCAATTTTCTTAAAATTTTAGATAATACTGTTAACAAATTTATACCTACCAAGACTATCACAGTTCGACCAAATGATAAACCATTCATGAATAATAAAATTAGAAATAAGATCAGACAACGTAACAGAATTCATTACAAAGTTAAAACTACAAATAATCCTGATGATTGGAAAACATTTTGAAAAATACAAATGAAGTTATTGATTTAGTGAGAAAAGCTAAGGATGAATATAAAAATAAACTTACCTCTGAACTTTTGAACAAGGATATCCCTCCTGGAAAATGGTGGTAAATTGTTAAATCCATATCAAATTTTATTAAAGCCAGAGACCCACCCTCATTTTTGGAACATCATTGCCAAATTTTTATTCACCCTTCTGATAAAGCTGAAATTTTGAATACTCATTTTTCTAATATAGCCAATAATGATAATGAACCAGATTTTTCTTATAATATTACACCTCCGCCATATCAATTGAATGAATTTATTATAACAGAACAAGAAGTTTTAGACCAGTTAAATATTTCAAATATAAATAAACCGGGTGGTCCTGATGGCATAAGTCCTAGATTGCTAAAAAATATTGCTTATTCAATTTCTAAACCACTAACTTGGTTAACATGTCTCTTTCAATTAAACAGGTTCCTCTCTTATGGAAGATAGCTCATGTAAGTCCAAGTTTTAAAGGTAAAGGTAATCCACATTCATCCCAAAATTATCACCCTATATCAGTAACCAGCATAGTATGTAAAATTATGGAAAAAATTATATTTAAACATTTATTTAATTATATGAAAACAAATAATATATTGTCAAAGTGTCAATCTGTCTTTCTACCAAATGACTCAACTGTTAATCAACTGATTGAAATATATCATAATATTATTAGTAATATGGATAGGGGGAGGGATGTAAGGTTTGTTTTTTGTGATGTTTCCAAGGCCTTTGACAAAGCTTGGCATAAAGGCCTTATTTTCAAACTTAAGTTTACTGGAGTAAACAAACAACTAATATCATGGATTGAAAGTTACCTCTCATATCGTTAATAAAAAGTTGTCTTGGAAGGCTTTTCATCAACTCTTTAGGGTATTAATACAGGTGTTCCTCAAGGTTCTGTTTTGGCCACTTTCCTTTTCCTTGTATATATTAATGATATTGTAAAAGATATAAATAATGACATCCGGCTTTTTGCAGATGACACTTCCTTATTTGTAGTGGTAGAAAATGACCATGCTGCAGCAGCAACCTCTCTGACTGAAGACTTGAATGTTATTTCCAACTAGGCTAAGAAATGGGCAGTCCAATTTAATCCTACGAAAAATGGAGATGAAATTGATGAAGTAGATAATCACGGTCATCTTGGAATAACATTTCAGTCAACAGTTACATGAATAAAACATATAGATGATATGTATAAAAAAGCATGCTCTCGTTTATTTTGACTCGGACAAGTTAAACATTTATTAGATAGATATTCCCTTGTACGTATATGTGTTGCATTTATTAGGCCTGTTTTAGAATATGGGGATGTAGTATGGGGTAACTGCACTAAAAAGGAAATTGATTTACTGGAAAGTGTGCAAATAGTAGCGGGTCGAATTATAACTGGTCTTCGATGTAATTCCTCTAGACAAAAACTATACCATGAATTGGGGTGGGAATCACTAGAATATAGACGGAATAAACACAAATTCACATTATTTTATAAAATACTAAATGGGTTAACACCTGCATACCTCTACGAGTTGGTTCAACCATATCTATTGTTTATCTGTCCTAAATATAATAACTTAAGATTAGTTTTATTAGATTACATACAGACAATAATACCAAAAAATAATAATGTTGACATTAATATAGATTTATTATTACATGGAAATAAATCATTTTCATATGACTTAAATACAGAAATAATCAAAGCTGTACACAAGTACATATTAAGTGACACTCATCGTTTTATTTAAGATGCTTCTTTTTTCAACCCCCCTCTTCTCAATATATTATACATTTATTTTGCTTTGCTTAATTTGTTTTAACTTTTCGTTAGTTTAATTATTTAAAATATTTAGAAAGCTTACACATTTCACTTCACTATATAAATTTATTATATATATGTATGAAGTATTAATGGTGCTTAATATACTTACATGTATTGAAGGAACATAATTATCCTATATTATTGATATAATTGTTATATACTTTTTTCTGAATGTATTCCTTGTACATGTAAAAAGAAGAGAGCTTGTATAGGCATAGCCTGTTGCTCAATCCCATTCATATGCAGTTGTGTTTAAAACCAAATGTCAACAATCATTTACACCATTTTAACCTGTCATTGCCAAACCTTTGTGAAGGTCATGAATATTCACACGCCGCTGAATTTGGTGTTGATAGAAAGGGCACGACCAATACATTAAACAAATCAGGAAATTGTTTGATTGAACCCGGTAATATACACTGTTTGCAAAGTAACAGCAACATTTCTAAGTAATAAGCAAATCCACTTACTTAATTAAAATTTCATGTACTTTAAAAACGAGTTTTTTATACAGCCTCTACTTCTACTTCTACCAATTATTGACCTACTTCAACAGAGACTTATCCCAGCACTTGGGTTTGTGGCTATATAACACCTATTCACAAGTCTGGGTCAAAATGTGATCCGACAAATTATAGAGGAATAACGATTGGGGACACAGTAGGGAACATTTTTAATCAAATTCTTAATAACAGACTTACAAGTTTCTTAAAAGAAAAAGACATCACGAGAAGAGAACAAATTGGGTTTGTAAAAGGCTGTCGAGCATCCGATCAGATGTTTATTTTACAAACTATAATTCAGAAATATGCTACAAACGAATCAAAACCATTATATGCATGTTTTGTAGATTTCAAATGTGTATTTGATACTGTCCCATTTCATAATATATTTTATAAATTAAAATCTGCTTCCATCAGCTCACGATTTTACAATATTATTAAAAGTATGTATAATAGAACAAATACATGTGTAAAAATCAATAACCAGAGAACAGAATTTACTAAATCAGAAATAGGAGGAAGACAGGGGGACAATTTAAGTAAATACTTTATTTAAAATTTATATCAATGATCTTCCATCCTACTTTGATAACACATGTGACCCTATAGATCTCCATAACTATGCATTAAACATCCTTATGTATGCAGACGATGATGTCAATTTATCAACATCTAAACAGGGTCTCCAAAACTGTGTAAATAAGTTAGGCAAATTTACAGCAGAATCTGAAATGTCAGTTAATATAAAAAAGACAAAGGTATTAGTATTCAATAAAGCAGGTCGAATAAAGAATATTGAAATAAAGTTTAAAGAGCAAAATATAGAATGTGTTCAACAATACACATACTTAGGTGTAGTTTTTGCAGCTTCTGGAAGTTTCTCAGCTGCAACAAAAACTAACTCTATAATAAAGGTGTTAAAGCCATGTTTAATCTAAGGAAGTCCTTTTCAACCGACATACCTAGCCCTAAAACGCTTCTACATATTTTTTACCACACAATCCAACCACTGGCTTTATATGGATCTGAAATATGGGGCAAGTAAATGGGAAAAACAAATCAATATAAAGTATATCTCAAAAGAAACAGACTCCTTAATAATTGAAATATTGCATACAAAATTTTGTAAATATGCACTTGGAGTAAGGACAAAATCTTCAAACATTGCTTGTAGAGGAGAACTGGGCAGCTTTCCATTTCTATACAACATATTAATAAACATGATAAAATATTGGTGCTACTTGGTAAAAGAAAATAAATCAAACAAATTACTTATTAGTGCCCTAAATTTGGCTTCAGATATGGAAGAGAAAAATAAAGATTCATGGCTAAGTTGTATTCGATTGATTTAAAAATATTTAGAATTAGAAAATTATACCAAAATTATACCAATATTTCAACTAACAAGATAATGCAAATTGTTAAAAAGAAGTCGAGTAAAATATTTATTGATCAATAGAAGGAAAGTCTAAACTCTGAAACTAACAAACAAGGTAATATGGGAAACAAACTTAGAACATATAGAAAATTTAAAAACTTATTTAAATTTGAAGAATATTTACAATTTGATTCTAAGACAGAACAACAAACATGCAAAATTTGGAATAAGTGCCCATCATTTAAGAATAGAAAGAGGCAGGTATGAAGGTTTGAAGGTTGAAGATAGAATTTGTAATACATGTAATTTAAATATAGAAGATGAGTTTCATTTCCTTATGATTTGCTTGCCATTAGATAACTGTAGAGCAAAATATTTTAGTATTATAAAAAGGTTATATACCAACTTTGAGAACTTATCAACAGAAGATAAATTTATATGGTTACTATCATGTGAAGATAAAGAAATTATTTTATTAACATCTAAACTATTAATTGATTTACTTAAAGAAAGAAAACAGAGAATTACTTAAAATAATATAATAAATACATTAGAATATTATGCTTTTAAGGGTTGTCTCCCCCTTGATCTTCAGAGTCACCGTGTGTCTCCAAAACTTTATTTTATTTTATAATATGTATTTTTTTTCTGTATTGTCTTAATATGTTTTCAAATTACATTTAATTATTACAAATCATATGTGTATTTTATGTCCTTTAATTTGTAAATGATTATTCTGCTCAGTACTGGGCTCCATGATTGGAAAATAAAATATCTTGTATCTTGTATCTTGTCAACCCTTTTATACTATTTAGTGGGTGCATGAATACTTACCAAGATATACAGTACAGTTGCTGAACAGTTTGAAGATTATGTAAAGGGAATTGCGTTGAAAAAGAGAAAAGAAAAAAAAGTAACAATAAGAAAATAAGCTTAAAAATATGTACAAAACAGGGAGTGAATTTAAAGATAAGATGAGGTAATTGCAGCCCTGAAGGACTCGACTGAGTCATTCAGCACTAGAGTCTGAGATAGGCGGTTCCTGTCTACAATGGTGCGAGGGACAAAATGATGCCTTTCTCTGTTGTGTCCTACATTATGGGACCTGATATGACTGAGAGTGTATATTTCTGGAGTGTCTCAGGGGTGGTGAAAGTTTGTCACATTTTCCTGACTGCCACCTTGTCATGGGGGATTTTATGCATCATGACAAGGCGTGCATCTCTGCATCGATCTTCGAGGCTGTGCCATTTAAGATGTTGTAGCATGTCACTAACACTGGATGTATTTCGTTGTCTATTGGTGACATATCTCGCAGCCCTCCATTGAACCATTTCTATAAAATGTCAGATTCAAGATAGGGATCCCATACAGAACAGGCATACTCTAGTGATGGTCTGACTAATTATTTGTATGCCTTTCTTTAACGGAGGTTGAAGCGATGATCAGGTTGCGACGCAAGAAACCAAGAGTCTTATTGGCTTTACAACAGATGTTGTTGATGTGGTTTTCCCATATGAGTTCCTCGCTGATGGTAGCTCCCAGATATTTTGCCTTGTCAACTGATTCTCAGACATGACCGTGAAGGCAATAATTGAATTTCACTGGTGTTTTATTCCGTGAAATGGTGAGCACGTTACATTTATCTGGGTGGAAAGCCATCTTCCATAATTGTTCCCACTGTGCTAGTTTATCAAGATATCTTTGCATGTGTATGGCATTGCTGTTTTATTTAATTACCAAGTATGCAATTATATCATCTGCAAAAAGTCTTATAGTGGAGTGGGATAATGGTGTTTAACGCCGCTTTCAACAATATTTTAGTTATATCGCGGTCTAGCTTCCGGTGGATCAACGCACACGATTTTTTCTGAAGAAAAATACCAATAATTTTCATATTTAGCACAGTATAAAATGATCTCAAACACAATATTCTAAGTAGTGTAATGTAGTGCACGAAGAAATACTGAGAGATATAAATATAAACAATAAGTTATTGATAAACGTGTAACATATTAGCCAGTCCACATTCCCTGTATAAAATGGCCGATAATCCTGAAAGTCGTTTGAGTAACGATACGAATATAAAGATTGATACCAGTATTGAAAATTTAAAAACACTCTATCCTGTTCAAGGTGTTTATAAGGCTAGACAAAAATCAAACAATGGAAGACTCTTACCTTTTGAAACAATAGACAAAAGCATATATAAAAAACAGAGTAATTGTGTATGTTTTATAACTTCTGAAAAAAGAATTCACGCCTGGATAAAGGCAGCTGTACAAACTCTTTTTCTTGATTTGGGTAGTAAGTAAAATTTCGATGTCACTTGGCGGGATCTTAAGGACAAGTCGTCCATCACTGTTCAAACAGAATTCACAGTTTATGACAGGTCAATCAAAACTGAAAATGATGATGATTTTCTTTATAAACTTATTTTCTACCTTTCTACTGGAAAAATCATGATACAGGGCAAAGGCTATGAACTTTTTTGTGATAACATCTTCGAACAGTGTTTAAGTCTAGTAAATGAATATTTGACAAGTGTAAAAACTGATGAAGTTAACCCTCACTGTACAAGTAACTGACTCATCAAGTCAGGACACTGATGAAACAATGCTTAAATGCTGTACTGTGACCGACCAAGCTAAGAGTACACTTGTAGTGCAGGGCACCAAGCAATTGCCCAAATGTATAGAAAACACTGATAAAAACTCTGGTATGGTAAACATACCTGTACCTCAAAGTACAAAAGTGGGAGAAACTAGTACAGATGAAAAAGATTCCACAAATAATATCCCAGACGATAATCTGCGTATGCTCTCAACTGATTATCTGGAGGGTCTTATGGACAAAAGACTTGATGGTCATTTAAAAACATATAATCAGCGTCTAAATGTCATTGAAACATCAGTGGTCAAAATTTCTGAATGGGCGTCCAATAGTCTGGAATTTCAAATGATGATTAAAGATAGAATTATTCCAGCCGTGAATAAAGTTTGCAACCAGATTAATGAATTGCAGAAAAAAAACATGTGTAGTTAATCCGTATGAAAATCAATTTAAAGAGGATAAAATTATTGAAAACTTGAATAAGAAAATTGAAAGTAATGAAAGGGGAAGTTGTGATGTACTGGCAAAACTCAAAGTTGAACATAACATACAAATGAGAGAGTTACAAACAGAAATTCAGGGATTAAGAACAGAGAAAATAAATATAGAGATTTGATAATGAACATTTCAATTTTTCATTAAAGTGTACCGAAGACACCAATACTAAGCTATGAACTTTGTATGATGAAAGATTACACGACAAAGATAAAATCATACAAAACCTACAAGACAGGATACAAAATTTTGTATATGAGGTAAAAGGTGGTGCTTTGCAGACTGTAACCCACAATTCTAAAATACCTCATGATAAAGATTCTCAACATGATACAAATGTCACTCCTAGTCCTTTAGTATCTAGTGACAATAACTCTCAGCTTGAAAATACACGTTTGATAAATCAGTCGCATATTATTTCAAGCAATCGTTCGATACAACCAAGTGAAATGCATACAAAGGTATCAAATTCTAGTAGTTCTACAACTTCAACAACGGAGAATAACATATATGATAAAACAACAGTAAATGTTCATACCGACAACAATAATCTTGGCTCTAGTAAAAGTGGAAAATATGAAAATATGATATACTAATGCTACATGATTCAATATGTAGAGAAATTGATATTCAGAGGTTACTTAGGAATTCACAAAGTCAAAGGAAAGGGTTTAAGCAAGTAGCTTATACAGCAATTGAAACACAAAAGTTTAGTGATAATATATCATATGCCAATACTGTTGTTCTTCATGTAGGAATCAATGATCTGAAGGTGTGTTCAGCTGATGATGCTTTATATGAGTATTAAATTCGCAGTTAACAAGCTGCTGAAGAAGACCGATTGTCTATTGCTTTCATGTGTTACACCTGTTAAATACGAAAGGTTAAATGAGAAAGTAGCAGAGTCTAATGAGAAAATAAAATCCAGGTTTAGTAAAGTGAATAATATTAGAATCAGTTTCACCTCTAACTTTATTAATGATGGTAGAGTTTGTGTGAATTTGTAGAAAGATGCTGTCCGTCTATCACCACAAGGTACTAGTGTGCTTGCATCTAATTTAAAGAAATGCTTATTTAAGGTGGGAAATTTGGTTCGTCAGTCATAAAATTACCAAAGCGGTCATCGCAGACCATATCATGAGAACCGTGACAACTATCCTCGTCCAATATACCACCAGAGGACACCAAACAGGAATGATCCGCATACTTATCGTGACAATAACTTGGTCAGTCCGAATCCAAAACTTTTGGCAACAAATATAACAAGAGCAATATTGAGTGCCTTTCAAATGTAGTTGTTTTTTTTTTTTGACATTTGCAAATGATTCATTTATATACATATATTTTTCCATCATCTTTAGTATTACTGTGTACTACATTTGCCATTGTTTATTTTAGAATAAATATCATGTGTATTAAAACTTCAAAACAATTATCCATCAGTGGATGGAATGTAAATGGTATTTTCAAGAATTCCAGTGGAGCTAAAACTTGTAAACTTGAGGATGAGTATTTTAATGAAATCATGAAATCTGACATTGTATTTTTGTCCGAAACACATACTAGTTTAAGTGATCCGTTTTCATATGATAATTATAAATGCTACATAAATTGTAGAAGTAATGAATCCAGTAAAAAACGATGTGGGCTTGCAGTCTTTATTAAAAGACAAATATCAACTGGGATAACATTAGTAGATAAATCTATGACGGAGATAATGTGGTTTAAGTTGAATGCACATTTTTTTTGGCTTAGAAAGGGATTTATTTATTTGTTTTTTTTTATATATTTCACCATCTAACTCTTCATTTGTACAAAAGAGGGATTTAGATAAACAAATCTTCTCAAAATTGGAAGCTGATATTGCCAAATATAGCTTAAGAGGGGACATCATGCTGATGGGTGACTTAAATGCGCATATAAATTGTGATGAACATGATTTTATCATTAATGACTCTGATAATATACTTTGATAGTTTTTTGCCAAATAATTACATTACAGACAAGTGTTCATGTTCTGAGAAATACTCAGGTGCACCAAAATACTAATAATTATGGAAAATCAATTATTGAACTCTGTAGTGACAGTCAGTTAGGAATTTTGAATGGAAGAACCCTAGGAAATTCAGTTGGTAAAGCCACATATTTTAACTACAGTGGTGTAATTATTAATGACTATTGTATATGCAGTGCATCCTTTTTGAAAAATATTACTAGTTTCCATGTGGGTGATTTTGACCCCAACCTATCTAATCACTGTCCTATTACTGTTAAAATAATGAACCTGAATTAACTCTGAGACCAAAACCTATAAATATTAAATGGTCAAAATCTGTAGAAGAACAATTTACTGCTAATTTGAGTTGCACTAATTTCAAGGGTATAATTGATAATATATCTGCTACAAACGAAAACATATGTTCATGTTTTGGCCATGATGAAAGTGGTATTGTTTCAGATATAAATGAAATTGAAACAAATTTTTCTACAAATCTTAGAAATGCAGCTCTGGGTAGAAAAGGGTAATAACAAAATTACCGAACTCCGAACAATCTTACAAAGGGAAAGTCAAAACTGATAATTATATAAACAGACAAAATCAGTCAACAACCGGAAAACTGTGAAAACCGTAATGATCCTGACTTGTTACAGGCATTTCTAAAGAAATGGTGGGTTGAATCAGATTTTAAGGCGCCAAACCTCCCGCTCTCATCACGGTTCAAAGGTTCCGACTGTCACTATAACAGTATTTAAATACAGGAACAAAATAGGTAAAATAGTTGTCAAAGCAGTACCATATTCGTTGACGTAAATGTCAAAGACACTTTTACGTCACACATTGATAAAAAAATATCCTTGACATTTTTCTTGACTTCTTTATCGTTATACATTTTCACATAGTGAACATGCATCGCTTATAATCGTTTCTGCAGAGACGGAATATATTTCGACAAGATCTTGGTATCGGAATATAAACTTTTTAAGAGATCGAATAAGGCGAATCTTTTTATAGCCCTGGTCCAGTAGCCTGTTTCTCAGATGAAGATGACGTTTCAGGAAATCAGTAGAGCTGTCTATAAAAATGCTGTTTTGCAAAAATCAAAAAAGAAAACAAAACAAAATAAGCCATGGCATGATGACGAATGTAAAATAAAATTGAGACATGTAAAAAGTTTAGGCCGTTTATTAAATAAATCCCCATGGCAGCGGGGCCTGAGACATAAGGTATTATTTGAGAAGAAACAATATAATAAATTGCTACGTAAAAAGTATAGAGCCTTTAAAGCAAAATTACTTAATAATCTTTTAGATACTTCTGATAAAAACCCAACTGAATTTTGGAAAGTGGTTCATAAACTAAAAGATAAATGTAATGAAGATCCCAGTAGTACTATTGCTCCACAGGAATGGTGTAAATATTTTCACAATTTAATGAATGTTAGATATGATAATAATTTTGAGGTGGATTCAATGAATAATTATATTCACTGCAATAATGATGTGTTAAATGTTGATATAACAGCTGAGGAGTTATTTAAAGCAGCAAAAGGTTTGAAAAATAAAAAATCATGTGGTTTTGATGGTATATGTAATGAAATGATAAAGGTATCATGTAATACGAATTATATATTACATGTCGACATTTTTAAACTTATTCTAAAATCAGGAAAATATCCTTCTACTTGGAGAGAAAACTTTATTAAGCCCCTTTTTAAAGGTGGTAGTACAAATGACCCATCTTGCTATAGAGGTATAGCAATTTCTAGTTGCCTCAGTAAGTTGTTTACAAGAATTTTGTTTAATAGATTAGAAAAATATTAAAAAATAATAATATTATATGTCCAGAACAGATAGGATTTAAAAGGGGGGCGAGAACTAGTGATCATATATTTACACTCAAGTCCCTTATTGATAATTTTTCAAAAAATAACAAATATCTTTTTGCTTGTTTTGTAGATTTGAAAAAGGCTTTTGACACTGTTAATGGACAAGCACTTTTGTTTAAACTGAACAGATATAATATCAGGGGACATTTCTTAAATATAATAGAAGACATGTATAATGATGTTTCATTTTCCATTAGGTATTGGAGTAAAACAAGGGTGTGTTTTGACCCGTCTTTTTTTCGGTCTATATGAATGATTTAGTTGAGCATTTTAATTTAGAGTGTGATCCAGTTAGTATAAATGGGAAATCTATATCTTGTTTGTTATATGCAGATGACATTGTGCTGATGTCACAGTCAGCAAATGGTTTACAAACATTATTAGATAATCTCAAATTGTATTGTGATCAATGGAATCTTAAAGTAAACATACAAAAAACAAAAGTTATGATATTTAATAAATCAGGCAAAGTGTTGAAGGGTTACAATTTTTCGTTTGAAGAGCAGTCTCTAGAACTTGTGTCAGAATATAAATATTTAGGAATTATATTTAAACCCTCAGGTTCTTTTTCATTTGCTATAAATTATTTGTCAAAGAAAGCCTCTAAGGCAATGTTCTGTATTCGCAAAACACTATATTCAGAAAAACTGAATGCCTTTTCACATCTAAGACTCTTTGATGCTTGAGTCAAACCCATTTTTTTATATTGTAGTGAAATATGGTTTCTTGATATCCTAATTAAAAGAACTTTAAATTTTGAATCAAAATATGATTCCTTTGTTCCAAAATAAAACACGAAAATTTGTTGTGTTATGCTACAATTCCACATATTTTTCAAACAAAATTCAAAAAGGTAAAACAAGCTACTTCGAGGAACAAGTGATCAGTATGCTGGAGTTCCTCATCGATAACATATTTGTCTCCTTTGGAGGGACACTGTTTCAGCAGGTCGTCGGCATACCAATGGGTACGAATTGTGCCCCTCTTCTAGCCGATTTATTCTTATATTCATATGAGTCGGAGTTTCTTCAAACGCTTGTAAAAGATAAGAAGATTCATGAGGCTAGAGCCTTTAATTTCACATACAGGTATATTGATGACGTTTTATCTATCAATAATTCTAGATTTGCAGAATTTCTTCCATTGATATATTCTCCAGAGCTGGAAGTTAAAGAGACCACAGATACAGCTTCGTCCGCATCATTTTTAGACGTATACTTCGAATTTGACGATAGTGGTCAACTCAGTACTAAAATTTATGATAAACGGGACGACTTCAATTTTAAAATCATATATTTTCCAAACATGTGCAGCAATATACCAGCTTCTCCTGCATATGGTGTTTACATCTCGCAATTGATTCGCTATGCAAGGGCCAGTAGCAATTATTCTGATTTCCTGATACGTCATCTTCATCTGAGAAACAGGCTACTGGACCAGGGCTATAAAAAGATTCGCCTTATTCGATCTCTTAAAAAGTTTATATTCCGATATCAAGATCTTGTCGAAATATATTCCGTCTCTGCAGATACGATTATAAGCGATGCATTTTCATATAGTGAAAATGTATAACGATAAAGAAGTCAAGAAAAATGTCAAAAATATTTTTTTTATCAATGTGTGACGTAAAAGTGTTTTTGACATTTACATTCACTGAATATGGTACTGTTTTGACAACTATTTTAACTATTTTGTTCCTGTATATAAATACTGTTATAGTGACAGCCGGAGCATTTGAACCGTAATGAGAGCGGGAGGTTTGGCGCTTTAAAATCTGATTCAACCCACCATTTCTTTAGAAATGCCTGTACCAAGTCAGGGTCATTACGGTTTTCACAGTTTTCCGGTTGTTGACTGATTTTGTCTGTTTATATAATTATGAGTTTTGACTTTCCCTTTGTAAGATTGTTCGGAGTTCGGTAATTTTGTTATTACCCTTAATTAATGATATGGATGAGTTCCAAAAATTTAAATTCATATTGAGTAGTAATGATCTTGATATATGTAAAATATGTATTTTAGGTGTGAATAAATTGTATTCTATCAATCAAGATCTGAAAGGGAAGTTAAAACTAAATTATTATGCAAAATTATTATTACAGTATATACAAAATTATTTAAATATTTTTATATACATTGAGTGACACTGTTGTGTACAATGGGAGATAATCCTTATAAATATTGTAATCTTCAATAGGAGATAATTCATACACTCCTCAACTGTGATAACATCTTCTTTGTACATGTATTGTATGTATTTAGCTTAGTTCTGTTTTGTCTTTTGATGATTGTTCAATGTTTGGACTTTAAATCAATAAAATTATTATTATTATTATTATTATTATTGTAGTGGAGTCTAGTCCAGTGGGGGTGTCGTTTATATAATACAAAAACATACTTGGGCCCAGGACTGAACCCTGGGGCACTCCAGAATCGACAGGGGGGGTATGTAGATTTGACACCCTCAACAATGACCTGAGAGGAAACTTTCTATCCAGTTGTTTACCTTGCCTCTTATGCCATAATGTTTAAGGTTGTGTGTTAAGAAGTTGTGGCTGACTTTATCGAACGCTTTGGATAATTTTATAATGCAGAAATCAGTTTGTTTACCATCATCCAAATTTCGAGTCATGTCGTCGATGAACCCTACGAGTTGAGTTTCGCAAGATCTAAATTTGCGAAAGCCATTTTGGAAGGGGTATAGTATGTTATATTTATCAGCATGTGGCATGACGTTACTAACTACAATAAGTTCTAACAGTTTACAACACATACAAGTTAAGGAAATAGGTCTGTAATTTTCTGGATTATACTTTGGATCTTTCTTGTAAACAGGAGCAACATGGGCAATTTTCCAGTCTGAGGGGACAACACCTGATTCAAGAGATATTTGAAAAATTAAAGTTAAAATAGGAACTATTTCGGTATCAAGTTCCTTAAGTACCCTAGGTTTTACAAAAATCATCTGGGTCGGCTGCTTTGTTTGGATTTAAATTTAGGAGTTTAGCTATGCCTTCACAGGTGACGGTGATACCAGGCATTTTATAGACAATTTACAGTTAGATTTAAATTCACTTTCGGTTATTTTTTCAGCATTTGAAAATACAAATTTAAGCTGATCATTCATAACATTTGCCTTGGGAATGGGGTCAGTGATTAATTTACCATCTTGTTTTAATGTTGAGATTCCTTGATGATCAGTTTTTTTGTGTTTAATATAGGTCCAAAACTTTTTAATAGAATTAAATGTTCCTTCAGTTTCCTTGGGTGTGACAATGTCCTGGATATATTGCCAATCGATGGATGAAATACGGAACAGGCCCGTAATTATTAATTTCTAGAAATCATTAAAACTCTGCCGACTTTAATAGTGCATTTTAAATTTTCAGTCCCACTTGAACAGTAATTAGTGAGTTTGAAAGCAACTTTAATTAAGCAGCTTATTGCTTCTGAAAAAAAAGGGGTGAAGTGATCATCAGCTACAATTATGCGAAGCATGCAATGCTTAAATTGCCTTTGTCAGATTGCACATATACACACATTCAAATTCAATTGCCTTTTTTGAACTTTGATTTGTGATCCTCAATAATTTATTTAATATACATTATTCATTTTTAACCCAAAAAGAGGTTACACCAAATAATTTTAAGTTCTTTGATTTTCGATCTCTTTTTAAAATGTTAAATTTGATTGGGGGGGGGGGAGGGAGGGGGAGTATTATTTTTCACCTAACTTTCGGAGCAATCAATTACTTGTTACTCTCAAATACTGAAACACGGGCGCATACGTTGATTTGGAGTTGGATAACATAGCCGTCAGAGGTGTTCCGATTGTTTGCTCTACAGTATATATCAACTTCATAATATCCTATTATTCTACGTTAGGAAGTAAATATCGACCCGTGGTACTGAATGGAATGAAAATAAATAGACTCATGGCATACAAAAGGTTAACAGTATATGTCTTCCAGAGAACATAGACTTTGTTAACCATTCAGAGAACTTTCTGCTGAAGAATAGCAAAATTGTCAACGGATTACTTTGTTCAGATGGAGTACACTAAACCAAGGATGGAACCTCACTCCTTTTAAACAATATAAACGACAAAGTAGGAATCCTGAATCGTAACAATGACCAACATGAATGATGCACCAAAGGCAACAGAATGTATATATTTGTCTTCTTCATCGTCGTCCATGCTTTAACTGTGGAGAGAACAATCATTCACAAAATCAATGTC
The DNA here is from genome assembly GCA_963680875.1 of Bathymodiolus brooksi. Classification (NCBI taxonomy): domain Eukaryota; kingdom Metazoa; phylum Mollusca; class Bivalvia; order Mytilida; family Modiolidae; genus Bathymodiolus; species Bathymodiolus brooksi. Next base: position 72,048,466 of record OY804576.1, on the reverse strand, counting down.
GAAATAATGCTGGACTTGAATGTTATCAAAGCCACAGTCTTGGTCACAAAGCTAGACTTTGTTGTTGGATGAACTTAAATCAATAGTCAAGAACTTCATTGGGAACATTATGATTACCCACCGCATTGGTACTAGGAAAACGGTGAAGAAGAACAGAGCGATTTGACTTCAATCAATCCATTTAATTTACTTTTAAAATCTGATTCAACCCACCATTTCATTAGAAATGCCTGTACCAAGTCAGGGTCATTACCGTTTTCACAGTTTTCCGGTTGTTGACTGATTTTGTCTGTTTATATACTTATGAGTTTTGACTTTCCCTTTGTAAGATTGTTCAGAGTTCGGTAATTTTGTTATTACCCTTATTTAAATACGTTGTGTTCAAATTGTGAAAATTATCCTTTTGGTTGCATTTGTTGTATTTCTGTTAATTCTATTACAAATTGTAAATCTTCCACTGAGGTCAGGTTAAATAGATCAAAAGAAAACGTTAGAAGTCAAAACCAGTCTTCTATGTTTACTGATCAGAATGACTGTTCTCATAGTGTGTTTAAGAACTGCCATGGCCATGCGGATACTTTTAGTCAAAATGAAAATAATATTTATGGTTATACAGATTCAAAAGGTCTTAAAAAAAGCATGTCAAAATATTCAACATATTTTACCAAAATTGGAAGAATTCAAATATAATATTTGTAACATACAAAATGAGTTTAAACCACATATATTAGGTATGTGTGAAACATTTTCAAATGAAGAAAAATGAAAAAAAGAATTCACGCGAATTGGATTTAGATAATTTTACATATAATAGAAAAGATAGAACGAACAAAAATGGGGGTGGTTGGATTGTATATTTTAAATGATTATGTAAAGTATGAAAGGAGAATATAATTAGAATCAAAGAATACTGAATCTATGTGGTTTGAAAAATGTTCAAAAGATTTCAACATCAAAAATCCTTTTTATTGTGATTCGGTGCCAACATTTTGACTAGGAATTGACTATTGAACCCGTCGTGAGTCACTGACAAATTTTATCACATTATGTTGTATTGAGTACACCTCGTTTAAGCGGGATTCGAACTCACAACGATAATGGTGATATGCACTGATTGCATAGGTAGTTATAAATCCAACTACCATACGATCACGACTAGGGGCATATTTTGCTTTGAAGATGTATGTATTGTTTGAACTTGTATTTGTTGTATTTACTTATTATTGTTTTGAGGACCACAGGGAAGATTAGTTTATTGTTGCTAACTGTGTTACCCTCTTGAAATAAAGTAATTACTTACTTTCTTACTTACTTACTTACTAAGCACAAGAACAATGGTTCCAGACGTAGATACGAGTTCCGTGACGTCAGCAACTATTAGCAACACAAAGCTTTTAAAATGTGGACACCATGAAAAAAACAATCACGAGACAAAACATAAAAAGTAAAGATACAAAGAAGAATAAGGGTTGAATGAGAAGGAGAACTAAAAAAAAAAAGAAGAAAAAATAGATCTGAATGATTTGGTGATGAAATTAGCAGTAAAACACAAGATTTACACAAAAGTGATGGTTGACAATTCCACTAACCACAAACATGATCAACTCTAGCTGCAGAACCATAGCTCTAATGGTCGTTATGATATTTTTTTTATAGGTTCTGACCGAAAAATCATCCGAGCTACAGTTCCGCAGCATGATCAAATCCCACTGCTTCACAATTAACTCCCATTACTCCTGGTAGGAGTGAAGTGTGTGGTTGTTGCTTAACGCCAAGTACACACTTTACAGCTATATCATGAGAACACATTACATTTTGATGAGATGGTGATGATGTCTACTTTGTAATAGACCTACATGCTCTAAGCTGGATTTGTGATAGTGCTAGCTCACTGAAACAACAGTCCGCGGGTAAACATGTACCTTTATTCGGACACATCCAGATTTCGAACCAATCAATCTTTGCTTAGAGGAGAAGAAGTTAATACAAATATATGGTCTGGTTCGACTCGACCAGGTCTCGAATCCACAATCTACAGCACAAAATGTGGACACGCTAACCAGTATACCACCGAAGAGCGCTCTGAGCCCTACCCCTGTCAATAAGAAAACAACAAAAGCGATAGATATATTTTTCCTGGCTTGTAGCGAAACCCCCCCTTTTAAAAAAAAAATTATATCATGTGTTTGTCTCCCTTAGTGAGACAGAAGTGTTGCTATTTTTTTCTGGTTGGCAGCAACTATCACCTAAATAATTGTTCATTATGTGTTATAAGATCAGTTCGTCTGTTTTCACTCTCTCATAATTTATATGTCCTAGGTCAGCCATATGGTGTTGTGTACATGTTGTAAAATTAGAAACGGCTAGAAATTAACTTAGAATCTTCATCATACAGAAATAATGTACATCAAACGATTGGAACGGGTTTTCCGGATGACGTCATTGGTCCGACAGTTCACAGAAGTCTCAAATTATGCCTATTGTGTAATTGTATAAGATCGCTGGCCAATGGGAAGATTGTTGGTCATGAAATTTCTATTGCTCAGTGATCTTAATCTTATATTCCCCCCATGGATATTGCCATTGCGGCATTGCCCAACGATATTACCCTATTTTTAACCCGCATCGGTCAGAGATCTTCCCATTGCCCAACGATATTACCCCTTCAATTTCGTCTCCAATTCCCAGTGACCGGCATTTTTCCCATTACTGGCCCAGCGATCTTACCCCAAAACCAAATGAATATGGTTTCAGAATCCATATTCCCATTGACCGGTAATCTTCCCATTTCCCAGTGAGTTCATGCCCTATAACTGAATAATATCAAGACAATCTATAATATCTTGTGGTTCTCGATGAACTGGCAATTTCGAATTTTATAATTTTTCTGCTGATCTCATAAAGGTAATAACAAAATTACCGAACTCCGAACAATCTTACAAAGGGAAAGTCAAAACTCATAATTATATAAACAGACAAAATCAGTCAACAACCGGAAAACTGTGAAAACCGTAATGACCCTGACTTGGTACAGGCATTTCTAAAGAAATGGTGGGTTGAATCAGATTTTAAGGCGCCAAACCTCCCGCTCTCATTACGGTTCAAAGGTTCCGGCTGTCGCTGTAACAGTATTTAAATACAGGAACAAAATAGGTAAAATAGTTGTCAAAGCAGTACCATATTCGGTAACGTAAATGTCAAAAATATTTTTACGTCACACATTGACAAAAAAAATTCTTGACATATTTGACTCTTTATCTTTATACATTTTCACTATATGAAAATGCATCGCTTATAATTTTTTCTGCAGAGACGGAATATATTTCGACAAGATATTGGTATCGGAATATAAACTTTTTAAGAGATCGAATAAGGCGAATCTTTTTATAGCCCTGGTCCAGTAGCCTGTTTCTCAGATGAAGATGACGTTTCAGGAAATCAGAATAATTGCTACTGCCCCTTGCATAGCGAATCAATTGCGAGATGTAAACACCATATGCAGGAGAAGCTGGTATATTGCTGCACATATTTGGAAAATTTATGATTTTAAAATTGAAGTCGTCCCGCTTATCATAAATTTTAGTACTGAGTTGACCACTGTCGTCAAATTCGAGGTATAAGTCCAAAAATGATGCGGACGAAGCTGTATCGGTGGTCTCTTTAACTTCCAGCTCTGGAGGATATATCAATGGAAGAAATTCTGCAAATCTAGAATTATTGATAGATAAAACGTCATCAATATACCTGTATGTGAAATTAAAGGCTCTAGCCTCATGAATCTTCTTATCTTTTACAAGCTTTTGAAGAAACTCCGACTCATATGAGTATACAAATAAATCGGCTAGAAGAGGGGCACAATTGGTACCCATTGGTATGCCGACGACCTGCTGAAACAGTGTCCCTCCAAAGGAGACAAATATGTTATCGATGAGGAACTCCAGCATACTGATCACTTGTTCCTCGGTGTAGCATGTTTTACCTTTATGAATTTTGTTTGAAAAATATGTGGAATTGTAGCCTAACACAACAAATTTTGAGCCATAGTTTCTATGACTAAAAGCTTTATGAATTGTTTCTTTTAAGCGGGTTTTTAATTTGTCATGCGGTAGGGTGGTATATAGAGTTGAAAAATCAAAGGTTTTGATGGAGGATACCTGAGAGAAAGATCTTGATTTCAGGTTATCCAAAAGATCTTTAGAGTTTTTCAAAATCCACATGTGATTTATGCCACTACGCGAGTAAACAGTTTCACAATATTTCTGTTGTCCCTCTTTTACTGCAGACAGAATCTTTGTTAGGTGAATAGACAATTCTTTCGTCGAGCAAGTTGATGATCCCGCTATGTACCTTTCTTTGTATGGTGTCTTATGGAGTTTAGGTATCCAATATAAATAGGGTAAATCCTCAGACTTTTTACCAGAGGGAATGTTTAAAGAGGTCATGAATGATCTGTGGTTAGCTAGGATTTCATCTTTGTCGAACGAAGTTGGTTTGTATGTGGTATTACTAGAGGTGTTGCTATTTATACCTAATTCCTTGATTAGGCATTCGAAGTAATATGATTTACATACAAACACGATATTGTTGGAAGCCTTGTCCGCAGGAACGATAACATATTTGTCATGAAGAGAGGAAAGACACTTAACAGCTTCTTGGTCTTTAAATACAGACTTAGGTCGACTATTAACACAATTTTTGAGTTTGTGAATCCGACCTTGTACTAGAGATCTAATTGTTCTAACCCAGTCTGACAAGGACTCTAACTCAGGATCTTGGTCTACTTCTCTCTTTATCCACCTTCTGGCATAATCTTCAACAGCATCCATAATTATCTTGAAATTATGTTTCCAATTGATGTGTTGAGGTTCTCTGAATTTAGGACCATGAGAAATCACCTTTCGGAGACTCTCATGTTGAATGATATTCAGATCACCAGTGATTACATGTCCAGATGGGTTGTATTGAAAAGGAGAGTGGGAGCAGTCACAAGTCAGAGGGTTCTTAAGGTACTCTTCTATGTTAATATCTTGCAATGCTTCTTTGTAGTTGAAAATTTTACGGCCAATGCTGTTAGTGTAACTATAGGAGACAATGGGAACAGATTGATTTTTGAAATATGGTGGAATTTCTTTTACGACCTCTTTTCTATTAAGAATGTTGCTGATGTTAATAGCATCGATTCCTTTGTTAGCAAACGGAATATGGAGGAATTTTCTGTTGTTATCATGAAGAGGTTCAGATCGAACTGGTTTAAAAAGACGAAAGGACGCCACGTCACATATAATACTAGACAATCTGTACTTAGGAGAAAAAGGATCTACGCCTCCTTTGTCAAGTCCAAAATCCCTAAGATCTTTGAGGTAGTTTACAGGTAGTGAAAATAAGATTGTACGAATATGATGAATTCCAAGAGGTTTCTGTATATTAGAAAGTAAATCATATTGATATTAAATAATTTTGCTTTTAAGAATATAGTTTTTGGAACTACAAACCATCATATAATTTCCATTAAAGTTGTGAGTTCGAAGCCGCTCGATACAACATTATGTGATAAAGTTTGTCAGCAACTTACGGCAGGTCGGTTGTTTTCTCCAAGTACTCCGGTTTCATCCACCAATAAAACATCTTGGTGTAATAATTAAAAATCCAAGGGACAGGAATCGCACCCTTCACTTTCCAAATCAAACGAAGAAACTATTTCATCACCCAGAGGTAATACATGGGGGTACGAGGAAATAGTATCTTTATTAGAGGTTTGGGCAGAGGATACCATTCAAAGACAACAGAAAATTGAATCGATTCGAGATCGAATCAGATGAGCAGTGTGAACAGTGATTATTACCGGAAACGATTGCAATCGGTTCGAGATCGATCCAATCTGAGCACAAAGCGGTTTCAAACTGAATCGAACTAACCTAAACCGATCGCAATGAATCTATATGTGAACACGGTCTAAGACCACATATTTTATTGGTCTCAAATTAGACCGATTGCGATCGATCTTTCTTTGGTGTGAACATTGAAATCGATCTCGAAGCGATCGTGATCGATCTAAATACGCTTAGTGTGAACAGGGTCTAACTGAAGCATTTGACATCCATTTACAATTCATGCAGCAATGTACAAAAATAAAAACGTAGATCAGATATCAAATTTAGTGTGCACAACGCATTTCTTGAATAACCTTCATCAGGTACGCTCAATGTCAAAATACTGTAAAGCCAAATTGCAATACCATGGGCATCAATAGACCTTTTGCACATGTTTGACTTGATTCTAAAATTATATGTTTTTATTGTAGTTTTCTCTAATGTTTATTCATTTCCCTTTAAGGCAGGAAAAAGTTCCCTTTTCATAGAGTTCAACAAAAATATCATATTCCGCCCATAATCTGTAGAAATTTTTTATGTTGTAATAACCTGTGACTGTCCTAGCTGCTATAACATTGTCATGTGATTTTTTACAAGGTTCAAATATATGCAAGTTATAAGAAAGTTATAATCAACTTCTTTGTCATTCCCGTTTCTCTTTACTAGAAGGGGTACCATTTTGCCCGTTGTAAGGGAAATAACTCATATAAAAGAAAAGATAAATTTAGAATGTAATCAAGAATGTGCAAAAGATATATTGGTTTTCCCTCTTTCAGAAAAAAATGTACCACATGACGAGCGGCTAAAGATCACCAGCAGATAGATTCACCTATTTTTTGTGAAACCGCCACGATATAACTGAAATATTGTTGAAAGTGGCGTTAAACACCATCACCGTAACCCCCTTTTGTGATTTTCTTTCAGGCTTTGGTTTTATCTCAAATTTATGTTTACTTTACTGGCCTAGTTAGTATATTTCAATGCTTTTGTATTTTCGGTTATTAAAAATAAAATGTAAAATCGTAATTGTCAACAATATAACTTACCATAGCAATACGAACCACTCTCAGTGTGTACAACCTTTAAATTCTAAACACGGAAATGACAACGAAATGATTGATAGAAATGTATGTTCTTGCTTGGGATAGGCACAAACGTGTGACAGAGTTAAACTGGTTAATGAGGCAAACCCACCATGTTAACTTCTTAATATCAGGTAGTCAAACAAAAATAAACCAACACTACTAAATCTTTACCATAGCTAAAATTATCACAACATTTCACAATACAAGAATGGATAGCACACAATTAGGGTCAATGAAGGTTTAGGGTTATGATGTTTAACACCACTTTCAACAATATTTCAGTTATATCGTGTGGGTCAGATTTATTTGTGGAGGAATTCGGAGAAAACCACCGACCTGCCGCAAGTGACTGACAAGTCATCACATAATGTATTGAGTACACCTCACCATAAGCGGAGTTCTAACTCATCACTTTAGTGGTGATAGAAACTGATTCCATAGGTAATTGAAAATCCAACTACCATACGATCATGACCACCACGACCCCTCAGTATCAATGAATGCTCAGAGTTAATCGACTACAACTTAAGAATATAGGATCTGTTGGCCTTTACTCTGGGGATAAGCAATCACAATTGTTCACAATTCATATTTGTATTCACAAACTAATATACACTAGTACATGTAAATGAGAACATCAATAAACATTGGCATTTGATTATTTATTCAGAGATTATGTTATTTGCCCTTGTCTGTAGGTAGTCTCCTTCAATGGAGTCAATTAACAATATTAAATGTTATTGATCACTGTTGTTCTGGATTTTTTTCACTGTGTTTTTCTTAAATATAAGATGACTAAGCAAAACAATAGGACATCTTATGTACCCCACTACGTTACCTATATTTTCAGCCTTTAAGGACACTTGAATAATTTTTAAACAAATAATCGGATTGAATCCAGATTCCAATTTAATCTGTATTTTATGGTCATACGTCTTTCGTTAGTTTTATCCTTTAGTAATTTCTTGGAAACCATCGGGGACAGACATACATGGAACCTGACGGATGGTTTCAGATAATACTCCATCACATTAATTTTCACTTTCAGTTTTCAACTCTTCTGGGATGCAGGAGTATTTAGCGACCGGGCAAGAAAAAACGTCAGAGAAACATTTTAAAATAATTTCAAGATTAAAATAATTTCATCAGTGTTGTTCAAATAAAATCGTAGATATCAAATTTAGTGTGCACTATGCGTCAAAATAAGGGTAATACCAAATTACCGAACACAGAGGCATTAGTCCGAAGGGAAAGTTCGATAATACCCAGGATTACTGAGGGATGAACTTCATTGGAAGAAGAAAAGCAAAAATCATCGTCCAAGAACAGACAAAATATAAAATACACAACCGGAAAACTGAGAAAAAGTCAGTAATGAAAACCAAACCGAATACGTATGTCCGCTTTAATCGATTTCCCCGACGAATTTTAGTACTTCTCTGGCACTTATTCTTTCTCCGGGCGGTCTCAGGGGCTTTTATGACCGGTATTTAGGGGATAGTACATGTATACATTGATCAAGAAGTCTCCCTCTCTCTATGTGTGTGTATTCAGCTCTCTTCTTCTTCCCTCTTTCCTATTTCAATCCTTATCCAATTATTCAGATGCCTAGAGGTGGTAAAATATTTACTCTTAGTCTGATTATGAGAACACGACCAAAGGCTTTGGAGGCAGTCAGAGTTGGCATGTCAATTCGTCAGACCAGCATAGAGTTTGAGATACCACGGTCTACACTTGCTGATCGGGTATCGGGGAGATACTCCATTGAAACCAAGCCTGGCATTTCATTGTGCATTATGGGATTCCCGATCGACTCTATTCCGACCAAAGGCCAATTTCAAGTCGACGATAATCGAGTTATATGCAGATTGACAAGGATGACTAAGTCTCGCACAACCATCTATCATCCCATGAGCAATGGAATGGAATGTGCGATAGATTAAACTGAACTCTCTGGATATGATGGGTACCCTTGATGCAGACAAGAAAATATTGGTAAAATGCAACATAGAAAGCTTATTCGGCACAGTTTCCCATGCCTACAACTATAGGTGACACGAGTCTACCAGTTTGTTTCTCGCGTTTCCTCATCACACATCAATCAATGCCCGAGTTTCCTTTTCCGGGAAAATAAAACGTGAATAATGTGTATGACAAATGTATACATATTAAGTTTATTAAATATTCTTTCCTGTTTTGTATACGCTTAGATACAAAATGATTTTTATCAGAATAATTTTGATATGGATTTCCTTTTATGAAGTAAAAAGTTCGGGTTTGTGCTATCGTAAAGAGTAAGTATACGTTTTTGCTATTTATCTGAATTTTGTGTTTCATGATGGCGAAAAGTGGCCCAAGACTTGTAAGAATATGTCGAACACGTCAAAGGGGGATACTCATAAAGCTTTAAATCGAAAGGCAGACAATACAACGGTAAGAAGGGAAAAAAGACAAGCAATGGCGACAAAACACTACACAGAAAACTAAAGAATCAACAACACGAACCGCACTGAAAACCAGGGGCGATCCCAGGTGCTCCAATATGGCAAGCAGTTCTTGCTCCATAATAGTAAATAATATGGTATTAACGATCATATAGACATAGTATATTGGAATTTATAGTGACATACCATGAATTTATTGTTTGATATACAAGTTCAGAGCACGTTTTTAGATAATACATGGGGTAAAAATGTGGTTCTGTAATAAGGCCAAACCTCGAACCCATTCACCCCGTGAATGGGACTACGGATTGATGTTTTGATTGTCAGAATTAGAGGAAAAACTACTTCCTTTCCAATTTTATTCCCCACGGGGGAAGATAGTGGTGGATATTGAATGAAGTGAAAATGTTTCACCTAAAATAATTCTAATGTTGATATCGCAATATATAAAATAATTTGTAGTATAAAAAGAAACGATAGTGCCTTTGGTTTCTTCAATACCTGAAATGCTTTCCTCCCTTTTTAATTTATAACATCCACATACATTGATATATACATTTGGAAGTCATAATATTATATGCTAGTCAACAAAAGAAACGATAGAAAGATTTTTTTTTAAATATATTTTTATGTTAAAACTAAAACAATTGTTTATTATCATTTACGTCAATGTTTGCGTGAAACGCGTTTATCCTCACAAAGCAAACAATAACATCCTGTTGCATTATGGAAAAATTCCGGAAAGTCAATTTTCCGTCCCATGATCGAGTTTGCAATGATCGAATTAGGCATTTAAATCACCTGCGGTCATTAATTGTGGTGTCAAAAAAAATAAACAATTTGCCATTCTGAAAATTAGAATGTTCACAAGAACGTCGATGCCACGGCTCCTTAGAATGACCGTGAGCAAGCGTTGGGTATGGTTCAGGCTGGAATGACTCACCAGGTCGTTGCAGACCACTGTAACGTGTCTAGAATAACTATTTCAAGGCTAATGATTCGTCTTCGACAAACAGGTAGGACGAATGACAGACCACGTAACGGCAGGCCGCGTGTGACGTCACAACGTCAAGACAGGAATTTACGTCTTATTCACCTGTGAAACTGTATGATAACGACCGAGGACACTGCCGGTATAACACCTGGTCTAGCAAACGTCCGAATTTCGGGTCAGACTGTTCGCAGAAGACTACGTCAATCTGGACTCCGTTTATAGGACCAACCCGTAAACAATGCCATAGAACCGCGAGACTAGCTTGGGCTCGTGCACACCGTCGTTGGAGGCTTCACACCTAGCAACACATCCTTTTTAGTGATGAATCCCAATTTTCACTTCGTTTTAGCGATGGACGTTATCGTGTGTACCGCAGGCGTGGGGAACGTTTTACGGATCAGTGTGTGTATGAGTCCGACCGTTTTGGAGGCGGAAGTGTTATGGTCTGGGCTGGAATTTGTCATGATGGTCGTACTCAGCTCTAAATTGTTCAAGGAACATTGAATGCCGTAAAATACAGAGACGATATTCTTGATCCTATCGTTCTACCCTTACTGCAACAGCGAAACTTTGATCACATCTTTCAAAATAACAATGCAAGATGTCACGTGGCTCGTGTTTGTCAAGACTTTCTGAAACAGAATCACATCCGTGTTCTTCCTTGGCCGGCATTATCACCTGGTCTGTCACCAATTGAACATTTATGGGATGAACTCGGTAGACGTGTTCGCCACCGTCAAAATCCAACGGAAACACTACAGGAGCTGCGTAACGCACTTGTGCACGAGAGGAACAACATCCCACAAGTCTTTATCCAAGGATTGATTGGTTCTATGCGTCGGAGATGCGAAGCTGTCGTTGCTGCAAGAGTTGGTCACACAACTCCGGAAACCTCCATACTGCATGACAATTTCTGTCTGTCCATGATTTGTTCTGATAATGATGTTGAGAACTTTTGCTGATATTGCCTTATTTGTTTTGCCCATATGAATCTAAATTATACGATATTTGTCGATTTTTTTTTCTCTATGTAAAAAATATTGAGCATCAAACCCTTGTATCGTTTCTTTTGTTGACTAGTATATATGTAACTAAAGGTAATTAACTAAGCATTTATTTGTCAAACAACGGAAGGCATTTTATTTAGTTTCTTAGAGTGGCATACATATTTCAGACAAAGAAGAACAGGTTTGGGATATTTACTCGAACAGTGATGAATGGTGTAAATGAAATAATATTTTATTGCGATAGATTAAGCAATAGGATCGGACACACGTTATTGCAACATATATTAAGTCCTCTCCTTACATAAATAATACACATACTATATAATGACAACAAAACATATACAACATAGTATTAGAAATAAGAGGTAAACTAAAGAGTCATGAATTAATACAATCAGGGGAAAAAAGGAGAATAATCACAAATAACACCCCAAAATATAACAAAACTCTATAGCTGTTAACTTGGAGTAGAAAATCGTTTTGTCTGGTTAATAAAAAAAAACCGAACTTTCTAAAAATATTTCGAATTAGTATGATCAGTATATGTATCATTTCCAAACAATAGTGTTTCAATATTAATCTCAATATTCATATTAATTAAATCATTGAATAACGATATCCGTTTGGTTATTATATAATTGACATTCTAAAAGGAAATGAATGGCATCTTCAATAGAAAAACCGCAGGAACATTTTAGATCGTCCACTACATGAATTTTAGTTAGATCAGCTTTTAAAGAACTACATTGATGTCGTAACCTTGTATGCAATATGCTAAATTTTCTAGATCCTTCACCATAATATACCGGTAGTCTAAATTGTACACCTTTTATTTTTAATTTAAATTGTGAAATAGTTTGTAAATTTCTTATAGTTGGACTAAGATCATTCCAAATTCGGACAGTGGATGGTATAAAGGATTTTTCACTTATTCGTAATCTACATCTGGGGAGTACATAATTTTCATTATTTCTAAGGTTGTATCCACTGACGTCAGATGCAACTGGAGGTAGGCATTCACTGAGATATTAAGGACATGATTTATTATGCATTTTATAATAAGTTGCTAATTTACGTTTCCCAGCCTGTTTCAAAATATAATACTTCCAAACTTGAAAATTTCCTTAGCCCTGTTACTATTCTTGCAGCTTCTAGTTGTATTTTTTCTATTTTGTCAGAATCATATTCAAAACACCCATCCCACAATTCGCATGCATATTCCAAAAGCGGTCTGATAAAAGTTATGTAAATATTAGACAAGCCTTTTTTGGAAAGGGTAAATTTTAGTTTCCTTAGTACATAAACATGTTTTAAAGCAGACGTTGTAATATTATCTATATGGGTTGTCCAGTTTACATCTGACGACAGTGTGACACCTACATGTTTATGATTATTAATTATTTCAACGTTTTCACCGCTGAATTCAATATTAATTTCTGGTGGTGTAGCATTTGTAATTACCAGTGCCTTGGTCTTCTTTGGATTAAAATCGACAAGCCATATTTTTGCCCATTCATTTATTAAGTTAATTAAGTCATTATTAATATCAGTTTCTATTGTATAAAGGTGTCATCTGCAAACAAACGTGCTAAATTATGCAGATTGTCTGTAATATCATTTGCATATAACATAAATAGTAGGGATCCAAGACTGAACCCTGTGGAACTCCTGCCTTGATATCGCCATAATTTGAAGTTTCATTGTTTATAAAAACAACTTGCTGTCTGTTGCTGATGTAGTCCTTGACCAAGTCCAAAACCTTACCAGATATTCCGTACGATCGCAGCTTTTGTATAAAGCCTACATGCCAGACTCTATCAAAGGCTTTTGATAGGTCACAACAAATTATAATAGTAGATAACTTTTTATCTAGATTTTGGCAAACATTATGATAAATTTTCAAAAGCTGGTAAACAGTAGAATGGCCCTTGAGAAACCCAGACTGATAGGCATATAACAATGAGTGTTCCAATATATAATTATAAATATGTTTGTAAACTACCCATTCCATAACCTTGCCTACACAACTTAGTAATGATATTGGTCTATAGTTTGACGGGTTTGATTTATCATCTTTTTAAAAAGAAGCCATGACTCTAGCAAGTTTCCATTGTGTTGAAAACTTGCTAGATTTAAGGGAATAATTAAATAAGATCAATAAAGGTTTGTAAACAGAATCTGCAGTGCCTTTCAACATTTGATGGCTAATTAATATGTCGTTGCAACAAGCGTTGCCTATTTTCAATGATTTTAGAGTATCTTTGATATCTTGCTCAGTTATTGTAAAATCTGACAAAAATGAGTTAGTTCTTGGGGTAACAGATGGGGTAATTAAGATCAGTATCATCAACAGAAGAAATTGAACAAAAATATTCGTTTAAGAGATTCGCTTTTTCTTTGTCATTGTATACCAAATCGTTTTAAGTTATTATCAAAAAGGGGTGGTATAGAATAGTTATTATTGCTTCCCTTCGTAAGTTTTTTAATCAGAGACCAATAAGCCTTTGAATCTGTTTTCGCGATAGAGTCGACAAGTTCGTGTATGTGTTTTCTCATCATCTCAAGATATTTGTGTGTGAATCTTTCAGACATATCATCTACATCTATAGATGAATTCAAGAATATTTCTTAATCGTATTCATTAATTTCTTCATTTAACGATGTGAAATCTGCATTTTTATATGATCACACATTTCTAGTAACGTTTTTTTTATTCATACAAAAACCCCCAAAACAGCTCCGATGTCCTATAGTAGTTTCCCCCCGGAAAACTGACTATATAGCCATCCCCCCCCGGAAAAATGACTATATCATTGAACATAGCCATCCCCCCCCCCCCCCCCCCCCCCAGTTTTCGACAGGGGAAAAAGTGGCTATATAGGTAGAATTTCCCCCTCGTCTTAAGATAACCCTGACTTCAACGTAAACTTACCCAACCAAGACCTTTAAAGTATGCCAACTCTAGGCTAAACCTTACCCTACCCTTAGGCCTAATCCTCACCGAATCCCTCGGTCCAACACTATCCCTAAACCTAGGCCTTAGCTTAATCCTAATTTTAAACCTTACCTTAAACCTAGCCTAATCGTAGGTCGAACTCACAACGCGAATGTGAAGGTATGGTAAACTTAAAGGCAAGTTTTCCGACGGCGAAATGAACGACCGTTTTACAGATATGGGGTTCTCGCAGTTATCAGTTGGGAGCCCTTTTATTGAGGAAGGGGGTAAAATGCCATAGTCCCATTCAATAGCTGTTCTCAGCTTCTTCTTCCTTTGTTTTTATTTATTTATTTATTTATTTATTTATTTTTTTAGTTGTATATGTATTTGTTTGGGTATGATTTTAATAATTTGAAGTAGAGGCAAGCTGAATATTTCTTTTTCATTGAAATTTTGACTTCAGTTCTAACCATTCAATCATCTATTTCTCAGTTTGAATTTCTTTCTGAACAGTTATTTACCATCAAACTATTTCAATGTTTCCATATTGAGATGGTCGTTGTGCCATTTTTACGAAATAATCCGTCTGCTGTTATGTTTTTTCAGCGGTTTATATTTCCCGCCAAAACATTATGGGAAAAATATTCGGAGCGCATCTGGGTTTTTCATTCCAGGTAATCCATTCGTAAAAAACCCAGGGTTCCCTTTCTTGCACTTCCGTCTAATATGATGTAGTTTAACCTAGAAACGAAGCTGCCTCGCTATTCTCGGCGAGATTTCTTTGAAAAGATCGACGTACAGACTGAAATTCGAACATGGGCAATTAGGTAAGTGTCTTAGAAACAGTTTGATACGACAGTGCCATATGTAGACAAGGCAAAAAGTGTAAAAAACACGGGAGTTTCCCAACCGAGGTGAGCGATATGGTGTGAAATATGAAAATGGAGTTGCTTACCTTCTCTCTAATACTGTAACAGTCGAAAAACTGTGGACACAGAATACACGTATTATTCATGATGTATGACGTCTACTGATATTGTCAAATGAAGAAAAAACGAATGATTATGAAAATTTGAAAAAGGAATGATTTATATGAAAATTTTGAAAAAAGGGGGGGTGGGGTAGTAGAGAAAAGGGGGGTGGAGGAAACGAAATCCATGCCCCATGCGCCTGTGCACTTTTTGAAAACTGACGAGTAAGCGCTTATATAGAAAAGATCTATCGATAATCTATACATACCTATATCATTACCCATTATCAAACCGTTCAAACGGGAAACAAGTAGAAAACATTAGTAGATAGGCTTCATAAATTGATACAATAATCAAGTCAGCAGCACATACAACATTACATACAAAAAAATAAAGTGGAAGATAAATCAAATTGGAAATACACAATAATACACAACAAAAACATAATATTGTACATTATTTACATTAAGTTGTGTGGATTGCATGCAATGTGCATATTGAAAATGTGCAATTAAATGCAAATATGAAAACATTACTGCATTGATCATTTTGAAACGGACTGTGTGCTTACGTGCTTTTAAATGCATACATTACGCCAGTGTAGATTATATCTACATGCATATATACATGTAGATTTGAATGACACCAGGTGTACTCATTAATACTTAATTTGATTTTTTTCATGTTTATATATATTTACCTTCCTGTTTAGTAGCATAACTACCGTTTGGATATAAATAAAAAAAAATTATATAAGTAAACAATAAGTAATCGAGTACACCGAAATACCAATGAAATTGACACCTTTAGCGGTCGGTCGATTTATATAGGTTTTGACATAACCAAAGAATTGTTTATGTTATGTAATAAGTGTCAGTGTATTAGTTTTGCCCATGTATATTACTTCTTGATACTAATAACTTTGTATGTGGATTTTGGAACAAAAACAAAGAATTACAGCAAGGCAAGTTTTCGAATATTATTCAGGGGAAGTATCTTAGTTGTACATAAACACATACACACACACGAATTCATGTCAGCATACTAAAACGTATCTTGTTTAAATTTGATAACTTGTTTCTGAATCCCATTGAACTTTGTTTAAGTATATATATTGGAGTAATTGTATGTTGAAATTTCATAAAATAAATATTGTTTAAACTAACATCTGTATACATCACTTATTTTCATCTGGAAAATAAGGGCATATCAATTAATTTTAGAGTCACATGTCATTTTATACGTGTTTTGATTGGTTTAAAAAGTTGAGGTTATTTGTAAAACTATTTATAAATGTACGGAATCGAAAAATAAACGTCGTTCTCAAGGCGTCGCGTGCCGTTGTCATCGGGTACACATGTGGTTATGTGATAGGATTGTAAGAATTGAAAGAACAACTATTTCCTTCGTATTTTCATTCCACATGGGGAAGGGAGTGGGGCATATTGAATGAAGTGAAAATGTTTCACCTAAAATAATTCTAATATTGCTATTGCATATATAAAAGAATGCATAGTAAAAAAAGAAGAAGCGATAGTGCCTTTGGTTTCTTCGATGTCTGGAATGTTTTCCTCACTTTTTATTTTATAACATCCACACATATTGATATATATTCGGAAGTTATAATATTATATATGTATCTAAAGGTAATTAACTAACCATTTATTTGTCAAACAACGGAAGACATTTTATTTAGTTTCTTGGAGTGGCATACATATTTCAGACAAAGAAGAAAAGGTTTGGGATATTCACTCAAACAGTGATGAATGGTGGCTAAAATAAGTCTTTAAAAATGTTTCATTAAGATTATACACATGTACGAAAATCAGGGTTAGGGGCTTGGTGTTTAACGCCACTTTCAACAATATTTCATGTATATCGTAACAATCAGTTTTATTGGTGGAAACCAGAGTACCCGGAGAAAACCACCGACCCGTCGCAAGTCACTGACAAACTTTATCACATAATGTTGTACACAATGTATTATGTACACCTCGAATGAGCGGGATTCGAACTCAAAACGTTAGTGGTGATAGGCACTGGTTGCATAGGTAGTTGTAAATCCAACTAACATGCGATCACAACCACGACGACCCCACGAATATCAGAGTTGATGTGATATGATAAATATATACAAATGTATTTCAGAATTGTTAATGGGAAGGCTATTACGAAGACATCTTGCTGTCCTAATTTTTATTTGAATAATACAGACTGTCGAGGTATGTTGTGTTCCTTGTTAACTGTCAACTTCACAACATTAACAAGGAAGTACCGACAAATGTTTAGTATATTGTTTATGAATCGCCATAACCCAACTGACCTGTACTTGACCTAGTATTTACTCAATTCCACTTATCTGTATCCATGTTAAGTAAAAACACGCGAAGAAAGATAACTCGAAAAACATATAGGGCAGCGAAGATTGTGAAACATGCTTAAATTTTATTCATCAACAATACACAAAAATACACCAAATTAATGGTCCATTCTTTTGGAACTGAACAGAAAAACGGTTATTTAAACCATACGTGTACGTTTGTGACCGGTCACGTTTACCAAAAGAATACAAATTTGCGGTCGGTTACCCAGAACCCATAGTTAAAAATGGAAACAAATATAGCTCTGTTGGAGCTGTTGGAGGAAGAGACATTCACAAACTTCTGGATTGATGTTGAAATTGTAATTATATTCATAAAACTGTCTTTAAATCATTTATGGGGTAAAATCCATCCAATAATATAAAGGTTTTGTTTTTTAATCCCATTATGGTCCATTCGTTTGGAACTGAACAGAAAAACGGTTATTTAAACCATACGTGTACGTTTGTGACCGGTGACGTTTACCAAAAGAATACAAATTTGCGGTCGGTTACCCAGAACCCATTGTTAAAAATGGAAACAAATATAGCTCTGTTGGAGCTGTTGGAGCGAGAGACATTCACAAACTTCTGGACTGATGTTGAAATCGTAATTATATTCATAAAACTGTCTTTAGATCATTTATGGGGTAAAATCCATCCAATAAGATAAAGGGGAGGTTTTTTAATCCCAGATTGGCTTACATTAACTCAGTGGCAAGTGACAATCGGGATAAAAGAGCACATTTAAAGATATCTTAATTCTAAAGAGAGGCTGGTGATAACTGCCATGTTCAAACTCCAAACTGCTTTATATAATGAGAGAGTACTCATCCATATGTATATCACTACAAATAGTTTATTGCTACATTAAATTTAAGTAAGCTGGATTGCCTCTCCTTGTAATTTTTCAGATCATACTGTGTCGTGTGTGTAATCAGTTTGCTTGTTCGTTATGTATATATCTGTTTTATTTTTTACTCTGATTGATCACATTCCATTTGCACGAAATATGACAACAAAATTTAAAAAAATAGAAGGATTAATAATGGATAGAAAACTTTGGTGAAAGTATTTGACAGTCAGTGGTTTCTTTTTCCGGATATTCGTGATTTAATTTTATTATTCCTAACAAACCTATGACTTATGAATGAATAATTATTGTTTAACGTCAACGTCAACGTCAATGTAACAGTATTTTAGCTACATTCACGAGGAGAACAAGTTTACAAACTATGAACAAAGTGTACGTATGCAAATTAGTTTAATGTGCAATATCATAGGGGCCAATGTCATATATCATACATGTATTACGATTAAAAATCATGAAGACGGGTACCTGGTGTATGTACAGGGCTATTCAACCCCATGTTACAGTTAAGAGGGGGTGTGTTTACGGGGTTTGTTAAACCCCATGTTACATTTAAGAGGGGTGATTGCGCGAATGTGCGGGGGGTTATTCAAGCCCATTGACTAAATGAACACAAGAAAATAAATCTATTGTATAATTGTTTACAATACACTGCACAAATTGTTTACATTTATTTCATAATTGTAGCTTGTTCAGCTGGTCTTTATGGAAAGAACTGCAGTGGCGTTTGTGAATATCCAGATTACGGAATACTCTGTGAAGGGAGATGCAATTGTTCGAAAGAAAGGTTTAAACATTTATGTAATATTCAGTAATAAAAAAAAGAACATTAAAATTTATTTACCAATATGACATGACAAAAATGTAAAGAAAAAGCACTATTTTCTATGAAATTAATACGACTTCTTCTTTGCAGACAGTGAAATATATTGTTATGAATTATATCATGGTACATGGAGAAAACCACTTGGGACAACAAGCTGCCACACAAAAATAGAATCGAGGATATCTCACTATAATATATACCCAAAGGGAACGAGCTCACAAACTTCAGTTATGATGGTAGCCCGAATAATTTTGTATGTATAGTCCGCCTCCTTCCCAGGTCCCCACATTGACGTCTAGAGTACATTGACCATAAGATGACGCTGAATTATTCGCGTTATGGTGATAGGGCACTGACTTTGTACAGTTAAGATGAGACGTGATTGTTGTTTTATCGTTAATATTAGTAGAATTGGTTTCCATCACTGTTTAAACTTTTTTTTTCACAAGATACAAATCCAACTACAACAGTCGACCCTTAATACATTGTTAGTGTCACTATGAACATGACATTCATGAAAACTGTTGAAGAAAGCAATGCCACATAATAAGTTTCTGAATATTATGTCAATAGGATAACTTGGATACATTATGTCAATAGGATAACTTTGATACATTATTTTGTAGTTGTCATTATGCTTCGGGATGCAGAGAAACAGGTATGATAAGTATAAATGTATATTTCAATATTTCAATACAAAATATTTGTAACATTTTTATCACATATATTTCTATATTTTCAAAATTACATTAGGTTATGTTTTGTCAATATTTATTATACGGAAAGGATGAAAAACCAATTGATGATATTTGACAGAACCCAACACAAAATATGTTGAATTGGTAAAGCTAGGACAGATTTGAACGATTTGATATTCATGTACTTAATGAATGCGAATACAAAACAAAAACAGAAACAAAACATTCCATGTCAATAAATTGGCTACATCATTGTTGATACTTTTTTTATAAGGCCGATTCTCGTTTTATATAAATACTTCTTGTAATCATCATTGGCATCTCTCTCTGGACTTATAAATAGATAAACAGGTAATTCATTTACGCCGAAAATATTAGTCCAATCTCTGCGCTGGGAAGAACTTTTCATTGCAATTATATTCTCTTAAAGTCTTAAAAGTCAAAATGTAAGTAAAACGTCAAGTGTGTGTACTCTACTATTTGTGACGATTTTTGTTTCAGAACTATTTTTTTTCTGTCATTTGCATACTATGATCATTAGTGTATCATCTGTTCCTTAACATATTTTAGTATTACTTCAAAGTTTTAAATTCATTTTTTCAACTTACCTTTAATATTTACAGGACAGACAACGAGTAAAGTTCAAACAACAACGAAAGATCAGGAAGGTACGTTTTCTTTCTATATACTCCAACAAAACACTGGATTTGAGCTGATGATTAGGAATCACAGAAATCAGTATTCTTCTACTTCTACTAAATACTGACCGCCTTCAACAAGTTGAAGATTATGTCAAAGGTTACAAATGACAATTGGAAAAGGTTAATTAAAAATTTCATAGATTAATACTTGGTAGAGGAGACCGCAGCATTGAATGTTTCAACCGAGCGACTCAAAACTGTGAGCTGTGGCAGTCTGTTCCAGTCAGATATCGTACGAGGGAAACAACGATTCTTGTCTTTGTCGAGTCTTACAATGAGTGATAATGAAAGACAAGAAATACATGTTCTGTGATTGGCTGAATGATGGCTCAAGGCGGTCTTTTTTTGGACTAGATATATATTTTCGTTTTCTATTTTATACATCATGACAAGTCGAGCATCTATGCGTCTGTCTTTAAGACTGCGTCAGTTCAAGTGTTGTAACATGTCACCAGCGCTAGATGTGTTTCGCTGTCTGTTGGTGGCGAGCCTGTCAGTCCTGTATTGGACCAGTTCGAGTGGATCGATTTCACATTTGTTATGAGGGTTCCAGGCAGAACAAGCATACTGAATCCTCCAAAATACTAGAAAATTGAATAACTGTTCCTATTGTCTTTACTAGTTTTGATTTCATTCGTTTGTTTATATATTCATTGTTTATGTAAGTGAAGGATAACATCCTCAGAACATTTCTACTAGATTTTTAATATCAGAGTATTGTTCTTCATTAAGGGATTCATAGGCCGTTACTACTTGTTAGTATCTTCCACATACATATATTAGAAACTTTGCCCTATTTGACCAAATTTGTACAATAAACTAGTTTTAACAACGGGTAGTTTTTTGTCCAATCAGATTGTGAGTTGTGTACTGATATTTTTTTTATCTTTATCAATCATTATGCAAATAAGGCAAGTGTTGTAAAATTGTACTCTATGTGTTCTAGACCGAAACATAGATGTTTAATTACATAAAATAAGGAAAATTCACTGTTTTGCCTAATTTTCATTACTAAACTATTTTCTTCCAAAATAGAAAATCGTAGCTCCAGAAGAATTATATTATCACTTCACTGTTGTTTAGTCATCTTACATGTAAATTAAGCATGGCTAAGAAATGTAATTAAATGATTCCCTGGCAATGTATTGGCCTCCTAGCATCTGCGCCATATTACATGTAACGGTATGAAAAACTCTTTTTAAGAAACAGCTGTTTCGGAAATGTGATGCTCCATATGCATGCGTAAAAGACAACTTGATGCAGCTCTGTTTTGAAAATGATCGGTAGTTGCCTGTTGTTATGTTACCATTTTAAACCGTATCTTAATTAATGGTGTAAAACCACTAATTAATTTCTTTAACATTTTCTACTAAATTTGTGTTTTTTCTAGCCTACATGGCCATTTTATCTTCAGTTTAACCTTTCCAAGACCATATATTTTCTAAAACGTACATGATTATTCTACGTTCTATCAAAATATCATGGGATGTTGAAAGTCCTGCAGTGAAATACCAGGCTATGGAAAACACCTACTATAAAAACAGCTCCGTCATCCCACGGAAATTAAGTATTTATAGGTCATGCATCAAATCATCCATATAGGTATTAAAATACAACTAAATACATCAAATTTGGGCTCAAAATAATCCTTATATATTCAACTTCAATTTTCAATTTTAATTATTCCATTCCATTCAGTATTCTTCACAATACAAAAAAGCGAAAGGAACTTTTTTCTTTTAAAAGGACTAATTGTTTATTATATGTTCTAAGCTCTGATTGGTGAATTAGTGGTTGACACCTAATAAATAAAGACTGATTCTACCCAAAAGTTCTCTGAAACGGATATCATCAACATACTTGAGTTCTTGATGACAACATTTTTGTCATGTTTGATGGACGTGTTTTTCAATAAACAGTCGGAATTCCAAAGGGTATCAACTGCGCTCCTGTTCTCGCCGACTTGTTTCTTTATTAGTATGAGATGCGTCATACCGTGGCTTCTCAAGACAAAGTATGTTGATCGCATCTATCGTACTGAGCTTGAAATAAAGGAAACCACAGAAACTGCTAGGCTAAGTTTAGCTTATAATTATTTTATTTGATCAAAGATACAACGAGGATCAAAAACAAGTTTTACCAACTTATATATATATACAATTATTAATACATTATGTAATGTTTGCTTCATAGTGGAGCAGGTGCTGCTTTTCCTTCCGGAGCACCTTAGTTCATCTCCGGTTTTTTGTGGGGTTCCTGTTGCTAACTTTTAGTTTCCTGTATTGAGTTTTATAGATAATTGTTTGTCCTTTTTATTTTGGACATTGGGTTGTCTGTCCTTCGATATACGCCTCTTCTGATTGCCACTGTGGTGTCTTCAAACTTTTCGTAACTCCTATGCATAATAATAGCAAATAATATTCATTAAAATATATATTATCAACCATGCACATGATATATTCAAAGGCACATTTCCAGGTCATGACGAATGCTATGTCCTGGCGGCTCAACGTGGAAATGACAGAGCCCTGGTTTAGGGGGAGTTTGAAATAACAGCCATTACTTTAAAAAAAGATTAAATTAAAAGCACATCTACACCCTCTAATGGTTGACATCATGACACATCACACAGTATATACAAATATCTATGAAATTAAAGAAACATACATATATATAGCGTAAATAATCATATAGTTATGTAGTATTCTTATTGAAAATGGTAATACATTTAATGCTTTATAACATATGCTTTGAAATATTTTAAGGGGCGTACCTCCCCTCTAAAGCCGCGCATGATTTCAGATATACGTGGGTGAAAGCAATTGATTTATTTTCAATAAAATTAAGTTCCCTTTGGGAATGTATTGAAACGATTTTACATGTGACCAGATAATTATTTTCGTGTACAATACATGTGTCTTATTTTATAGTTACAGAAGTATTTAAATATATAACTATTAAAACACAGATCGCCCAAAGTACACACAAGTCTATTGAGAATAATCAGGGTATGTATGCTCTTTACAAATTGTGTTGTTTAATTATCATTTCACACATGTGTTTTCTTCTTTGTGAACTAATTCTGACATTTGAATTTGTTGTAGTTGTTCAATGCACATGTGACCAGTACATTGATTGTTTTGATAGAACTCAGTTGGTGAAGCAAAATATACCCAAGCAAGGCTACGTTGCTCCTACTTTTAAGTCATATTTTACTGCACAAATTATATGGTCGTGATCATGAACAGGTTGACCGTAAATACCAATATCTCTAATGACGATGAATCATTTCCGTTTTCCGTAGATGTTTCTTTCCTCTATCACCGGAAATACTTGACTAAGAGAAACATAACGTGCGTGTTATAGGAAACAGCAACTACCAACAATTCACGAGCTGTTGGGCCCCTCTCCCAGAGGGTGTGCCGGGGGTAGAATAGGCACCAGGTTTCTCTGTCCTAGTCCTCTAAAAGGGGCCAACCCCGCGGGAACCCCGGGGTATAGAAATGGGTCCGAGAGCTTCTTCGGCTTGAAGGGGCATCCGTCGGTTGTGCGGGATGTATAAATTAACAACCAACCTGTCCTTCGGATGAGACGTAAATAAAACCGAGGTCCCGTGTTGAGAGATTGCCATTCTCTTCGCACGTTAAAGAACTCAGTGTAACAGCTCATTATGAGCATTATGCTCATGATGAGTGGTCCATAGGAGACCTGTTGCACTGGCTAAATTATCCGTCCAAACCCATCACCTTTCCTTGTTTCGAGTCCCGTGGGGTTTAATTCTTTTCTCTCGTCCTGAATATAGCTGGAAAATTGCTCGCTGGACGTTAAACATCAATGAATCAATCAATCAATGAGCTCTTGGGCTCACTATTAGCAAATGGATATGAATATAATGTATTATCTATGTGCATCGTAATTCTACTTTTATGTAGAAGTGACATTAATTAAAGATGAGCTGTAGGAATTCTATAACAACATCAAATGCCGTCCCACCATACAAAGTGTAATACGTTAGTCTATATCCTGTTCATTTTGTCAGGTATGTCTTGAACAGGAGACTACTCCTCCCAACTGGTAATTAATCCACCAAGAACATAATACCTTAGTTCAGAAATGTCATAATGGGTACCACCATGAATTGAATGAAGAACAGATCTAGAGAAGAGAATGTTTCAACTAACTAAACTATGCGTGTAAATATCTTTCACAGCAATAGGTTCCATTATAATAATGGTGACTAAAGATGCAACTCCTTGGGGTCTCCTGGTCGTATTCACAGATGTTGTAGGAATCTGAACGAACGTTTGTTTTCGAGTTAAATTGCAGCTTTGATTTCATGTAATTATTGTCTTCTAATCCGAATATCCATTTTACATATACCCCTTCTGATCTAAGGGACAGTCGGTAGCTGTGATCGTATGGTCGTCGGATATACGGTTTCCTATGGAATCAGTCCGATTACCGCCCATAGAGGTGATATATGATCAAGTCCCCCGGGAATGGCGGATCGAGGTTTGTCACCGCTTATTCCAGCCAATAAAACTGATTTCGGTGGGATTCGTGTTGCTCGATCTTAATTTGCTTTCTCCTCCGGTTTTTAGTGGTTTTCGTGTTGCTCGATCTTTCATGTTCTGTATAATGTTTTGTAGATCATTGTTTGTCCTTTTGTCCTTTTTTGCCATTTGTCCTTCGGTTTACGGTTTCTGATTACCACTTTTGATATCTTAAAACTTTTCTTTCAACGATTATAACTGAAACATTATTAAAAATGGCGCTAAACATGCATAATTATAACCATGACAACATATAGTTAAATGTTTTTATCTAATTCTACAGCTGATGGACAGAATGCTCTTTTTTGGATTTCGATAGATGTCATCGGAAGTTTGTTGGTCATCACATTGACGGTGTGCTCATTCAAGTGAGTTAAATTTATTTCAAATGAAAATATTATAATTAATTTATTTAACAAATCTTTGAAATGTCATTTGTGTCATATATACAATACTTGTACCGTCGTTTCTGCATTCTTTTTGACATTTTAATAACATATTGATAATAATAGTTACGCTATGGACTCAAAATATTGTGAATCCTAGTGTTGTCTGACCAAGTATAGCGACCTCGAATTGGGCACTATATCATTAGATAATTGCATTGGATAATTTTTACTTCTTGAGATCTCAACAAATGAGAAAAAGTGTAATTATGTGAAGCTTTTATGCTTTATTTTTTTTTATAATAAATACATTGAAATGTCAGCAGTAAGGCATATAAATAGATGGCAATGAGCGTGACTTTCTTCATAAGAAGAGTTTGAAGATACAAATGTACCAAAGGAATAATCAGAATCTGTAAATCGAAAGACCGACAACGCAATGTTCAAAAGAAACTCAGGTGTTCCGGAAGGGTAAGCAGTTCGTGCTCCACCCATGCCAACTGTCGTGTTAATCTAGTTACAAGCCCGGTGATAAGGTATGAATGAGGAAAGGACCGGGAAGTATTTACGACAAATGGAACATATCCGTGGTAATTTGTGACACAGATATTCCATAACGGTCAACCAAGTCATGGTGGTGACCGTAAAACCTTCGAAGTGATGACGTCAGTCATTAGGAACCATTGGTTCAGTAGCTTCCTTGTTAGCAGCAACTCTCTATCAAGGAAATACTGATAGGAACCACAAGCTCTGAAATATCGTATCAACTGACACGTATATACTCGATATGTAGAGGCTGCTGGAATGTTGCTACATATAAATGAAAAGTTCACAATGAGAAAATTGAAATCATCTCTTTTGTCGCAAAGTTTCGTTCTTTATCGCCCCTCACTGTCAATTTCGAGGTGTAGGTCAAGGTATGAAGCAGACCTATCTGTATCTGTACGTGGTATCCTTTATTTCTAGCTCAATGTGATCGATAAGATCAAAGAAATCACCAAACCTAGAATTATTTAGTGAAAGGACATCATCTATATAGCGGAACGTGAATATAAAGGATCTGACTAGCTTCTTTTCATTTTTCTTGAGAAGCCCCTGTATGAAGTCTGCCTCATGCGAATAAAAGAATAAGTAAGCGAGAAGAAGAACATAGTTTGTACCCGTAGGTATGCCGACGGTCTGTTGAAAAACACGTCCTCCAAACATTATAAATATGTTGTCAATCAAAAACTGGAGCATTGTGATGATATCAGTGTCAGATAACTTTTTGGTAGAATCAAAGTGTTTTTTTGTTTTACAAAATAAGATTTGTCCCTTCCTAGCACAAGGTACTTTTATCTACGTTGGCCATTCTTTTCTTTATGATGCACAGTTGAACCAACTCTCCTAATCTGTCTTTCAGTTTGAGTGGGGAATAGCTGTGAAGAGGGTAGAGAAGTCAAATGTCACAATAACTCTATAAGAAACAGGAACTGCGTAACCTTCGCGAACACATGGGTTCACACAGGTTTTGTGGTGGTGTGTTCTCTGTTCATCGTTTTAGTGTTCTGTGGTGTATATATGTTTTGTTGGTCTTCGTTCTATGTCTTGTGCCTAATGTTGGTTGTACCTGAATTATTGTCCCGATGATTGCTATGGAACGTTCCCGTCATAGTTTATTCCTAGATGATTGCTATGTAACATTCCCGTCATAGTTTGTTACTCGATGATTGCTATGTAACATTCCCGTCATAGTTTGTTTCTCGATGATTGCTATGTAACATTCCCGTCATAGTTTGTTCCTCGATGATTGCTATGTAACGTTCATGTCAGAGTTGGTTCCTCGAAGATTGCTATGTAACGTTCCCGTCATAGTTTGTTCCTCGACGATTGTTATGTAACGTTTCCGTCAGAGTTTGTTCCTCGATGGTTGCTATGTAACATTCCCGTCATAGTTTGTTCCTCGATGATTGCTATGTAACGTTCCTGTCAGAGTTTGTTCCTCGATGATTGCTATGTAACGTTCCTGTCATAGTTTGTTCCTCGACGATTGTTATGTAACGTTCCTGTCATAGTTTGTTCCTCGACGATTGTTATGTAACGTTTCCGTCAGAGTTTGTTCCTCGATGATTGCTATGTAACGTTCCCGTCATGGTGTATTCCCCGATGATTGCTATGTAACGTCCCCGTCATAGTTTGTTCCTAGATGATTGTTATAATTGCTGCGGTCAATTTACCCTATACATTATCTACATAGAAAACTGATCTCACGTTTAATTTTATTTTTCAGCTTAGGTCTGTTACAAGGAATAGAATATAATGGTTTGTTACATAGTAGTTATACAACGTTTTAAATTAACACGTTTCACAACAGAGTTGCTACAAAACCACTTACCAAAGAGTTGATCAAGTTGTGTAAGATACATACTCTTAAAAGCAAATGAGTAGAAAAAAACAATTTTAATGTCAGGATTCTTCATAAATAGACATGTTCCTAGGATGAAGGAATACCGTATTCCACTCTACGTAAAATGGAGTCAAGTCTGTTAATAAGATGTTTACATACATATGTCGTTGAACACTTACACTATTGGGACAATCGAGGCCGAAATCGTATGGAAGTTGGATTGACATCTACCTATAGAATCAATGCTTATTACCACTTCCACCTTTTATTGTACTCGATAAACTTTATCTGATAAAGTTTGTCAATGACTTGTGACGGCAAGTCAGTGGTTTTCTGTGGATGCTCCATGTTCTGCAACCAAACTTAAACTGACAGCGACAATATAACTGAAATATTTATAAGTAGCGTTAAACACATATCACACACAATCAATATCGAAAAATATCAATGAAAGAAGAATGCTGTTATAATCATAATCATTTAATATTTAAATACACTTACCACCCATGACGAGATACACTAGATACAACTGTATGTGATAAATGTTGCTAGTGACTTGTCTTTTATCACAAATTAAATTGACTGCCAAAATATAATTCAAATTTTGTGTTAGGCATCCAGAAACTCAGGCTACCACATATAAATGGGCAAATTGGACAATTGTAAACTGCCGTCATTTATCATTTATTGGTTAGAGATTTAAAATTGACAGTTATTTATTTAACTTTATATTAGGTTCAACAACAATCTGTAATTCTGTACAAAATGAAGTTGAACCAAGAGGCATACAAGATGGAACTATGGTGGTTGATAATCTAAGACGGCACGACAATCGACCAGCAAGCTTACGAAGTGTATCAAGTTAACGAGAGATACTCAAGAGTAAGAGAGAATGTCAACATATAAAGTTGTAAAATGTATGAACCAGATGGTTACTGTGCTATCCATTTATAAGTTTGGTATTGGTATAAACATATTTTATTGGTATATAAACTGATATATATATATAAACAGAACAATAGCAATTGTACAATAGGATTCAGAAACAAGCACATGCCTTTTTTTTCAATCTGTTTCCTATGAAGAACTTACAAATATGACAAAAATATATATGCATGCTAATTTGAATTTTAAACTTGTGAGAATTATTTATACATTGAGGGAGAAAAAAAATGTATGTAAGCATGTAGTTGAAGGCTACACAATGTACTTGAAAATAATAATACAAAGAGATTGAATAAGATTGAAAAGGTGAAAAATATTATGTGAGCATGTCAGGGTGTAAATCTTTTACTTTTTATGATAAAGGTCTGGACTGATTTAAATACTGCTTTGGTATTGTTTCTAGTTATGTTACAAAATATGCCCTACTGATTGCAGGTATCGAGCCCAATCCAGGCCCGCAATTGAATGATAAAAAAATAAAAAAATAATGCACAATAATGTATATAGTTTATTACCTAAATTGGATTTAATTGAACATGAATTTCTAGATTATGATGTTATTTGTATATCTGAATCTCATCTTGATAAATCTATTGATAATGATAAAATAAAATTAAAAGGTTTCCAAAATCCAGTTAGATTAGATAGAAATAGACACGGTGGAGGTGTGAACATATATGTGAAAAAGATTTTGTATTACAAAGTACGTACTGATCTATCAGTTAATAATTTAGAAATACTTTGGGTCGAAATCCGAATTAGTAACAATGAATAATTGTTTTAGTTGGTGTTATATATAGGCCTCCAAATTCTATGTATATATATGGGACTTATTCTGTGAGTCTGTAGATAAAGCGCTTGATTCTGATTTACCACTGTTTTTAATTGGTGACTAAAATTGTGACACCTTGTCAAACTCCAGAAACTATTTCAAAAAGATATTAAATCGGTTAAATTTGGAAAATGTAGTATTTGAGGCTACAAACTTTACTCCCGAGACAGGAACTTGTTATATTGATCTATGTATAACTAACAGAAAAAAATTGATTAACTCAGTGGATGTCCTTACTCTAGTATGTAGTACACATGTTCCTGTCTTAGCAGAAATTTCATTTAAAACTTTTAAGCAACACTCCTTTAAAAGGAAAATAAGAAACTATAATGCTGCAGACATAGAAGGGCTTACCGATCAACTGAATATTACAAACTGGGATAATATAGTATTTAATTCT
The DNA here is from genome assembly GCA_963680875.1 of Bathymodiolus brooksi. Lineage (NCBI taxonomy): Eukaryota > Metazoa > Mollusca > Bivalvia > Mytilida > Modiolidae > Bathymodiolus > Bathymodiolus brooksi. The sequence goes on along the minus strand of OY804576.1, from coordinate 72,018,200 downwards.
GACAATATTAATGATGTGTATTCCAATTTTCTTAAATTTTAGATGATACTGTTAACAAATTTATACCTACCAAGACTATCACAGTTCGACCAAATGATAAACTATTCATGAATAATAAAATTAGAAATAAGATCAGACAACGTAACAGAATTCATTACAAAGCTGAAACTACAAATAATCCTGATCATTGGAAAAATTTTAGAGAAATTAGAAATGAAGTTATTGATTTAGTGATAAAAGCTAAGGATGAATATAAAAATAAACTTACTTCTGAACTTTTGAACAGGGATATCCCTCCTGGCAAATTGCTAAATCCATATAAAATTTTACTAAAGCAAGAGACCCACCCTCATTTTTGGAACATGATGGCCAAATTGTTTTTATTTACCCTTCTGATAAAGCTGAAATTTTGAATACTCAATTGAATGAATTTATTATAACAGAACAAGAAGCTTTAAACCAGTTAAATATTTTAAATATAAACCGGGTGGTCCTGATGACATAAGTCCTACATTGCTAAAAAATATTGCTTATTTAATTTCTAAACCACTAACTAAATTTGTTAACATGTCTCTTTCAATTAAACAGGTTCCTCTCTTATGGAAGATAGCTCATGTAAGTTCAATTTTTAAAGGTAAAGGTAATCCACATTCATCCCAAAGCTATCACCCTATATCAGTAACCAGCATAGTATGTAAAATTATGGAAAACATTCTATTTAAACATTTATTTAATTATATGAAAACAAATAATATATTGTCAAAGTGTCAATCTGGTATCTACCAAATGACTCGACTGTTAATCAACTGATTGAAATATATCGTAATATTATTAGTAATATGGATAGGGGGAGGGATGTAAGGTTTGTTTTTTGTGATGTTTCCATGGCCTTTGACAAAGTTTGGCATAAAGGCCTTATTTTCAAACTTAAGTTGACTGGAGTAAACGAACAACTAATATCATGGATTGAAAGTTACCTCATATCGTCAATAAAAAGTTGTCTCGGAAGGCTTTTCATCAACTCTTAAGGGTATTAATACAGGTGTTCCTCAACGTTCTGTTTTGGATACTTTCCTTTTCCTTGTATATATTAATGATATTGTAAAAGATATAAATAATGACATCCGGCTTTTTGCGGATGACACTTCCTTATTTGTAGTGGTAGAAAATGACCATGCTGTAGCAGCAGACCCTCTGACTGAAGACTTGAATGTTATTTCCAACTAGGTTAAGAAATGGGCATTCCAATTTAATCCTAAGAAAAGCCAAAAAATATTGTATTTAGTAGAAGGGACAGTGAGCACCCACCTGTATATTTTGGAATAAATGGAGATGAAATTGATGAAGTAGATAATCACGGTCATCTTGGAATAACATTTCAATCAACAGTTACATGAATAAAAAACATATAGATGATATGTATAAAAACCATGCTCTCGTTTATTTTTACTCAGACAAGTTAAACATTTATTAGATAGATATTCCCTTATACGTATATATGTTGCATTTATTAGGCCTGTTTTAGAATATGGGGATGTAGTATGGGGTAACTGCACTAAAAAGGAAATTGATTTACTGGAAAGTGTGCAAATAGTAGCGGGTCGAATTATAACTGGTCTTCGATGTAATTCCTCTAGACAAAAACTATACCATGAATTGGGGTGGGAATCACTAGAATATAGACGGAATAAACACAAACTCACATTATTTTATAAAATACTAAATGGGCTAACACCTGCATACCTCTACGAGTTGGTTCAACCATATCTATTGTTTATCTGTCCTAAATATAATAACTTAAGATTAGTTTTATTAGATTCCATACAGATAATAATACCAAAAAATAATAATGTTGACATTAATATAGATTTATTATTACATGGAACAAGTGTGGACACAGAAATGTGCTGTCCTAAAGGCAAGTGTGGATGTCAATATTTCATATTATTAACTTTAAAAAAAAAAATTCATGGACACAGGGGTCCTGGATTTTGTTTAATAAAAAACTAATCTTGGATTATTATTTTTGCTTAAAGTCCGGTCCTGTGTTTTTATTTCAAATTTTCATCATAGTCCCCCTCCCCCTCCCCCTCCCAAGGGATATAAAATTGTATCATTAATAATAAATTAATAAATAATAAATTCAGATTTTCTATTTAAAATAAATCTCATTTACAAAACCACTGATATTTGTTCAATTTTTACCGCTGATTTAAGCTTTAGTCGCAACAATTTTTAATTTTTCTCTTTAAACTGTCGAAACATAACATTTATTTAACTGTAAAATTCACCCCCCCCCCTTTTTTTATTGTTTAAATCAATGATCAACAATATTTCAGAATCAAACAAATGAATAGATATAACATAGATTTCTTTTACATGCATCTTTTTACCATGTGGTGTCAGTGTGTTTTAAATTGGTCATCCAATTAGGACGCTCATTATTCTTGTCCAAGATAAAAATACATCGCTAAAATTACCTGTGGGTGTTTTCCCACTTCAACTCATAAATTTACATAGAAATCGGAGATATTTCGTCATAAAACTTCACACATGGTTTTTCTTGAAGACAAACATAAATTTTATAGCATTAATCAATATTTTATAAGTATCAACAGTTTTTTCAACACCGTATCTGTTTCTCGATACAGCCGCCTGATTACAGTGACCCGTGACGCAGATTAGCACATCCAAGCAGTTTTTTCTTAATAAGGTTGTTTAAATAAATAATTTTCATATGACTTAAATACAGAAATAATCAAGGCTGTACACAAGTACAAAAGTGACACTCATCGTTTTATTTAAGATGCTTCTTTTTTCAATCCCCCTCTTCTCAATATATTATACATTTATTTTGCTTTGCTTAATTTGTTTTATCTTTTCGTTAGTTTAATTTTTTTAAATGTTTAGAAAGTATACAAATTTCACTTCACTTCTAAGTTTATTATATATATGTATGAAGTATTAGGGACCGACCATTTAACTTGAAAGGGGGGGGGGGGGGGGTTATGGTTTTTAGTTTCGTTCAGAAATGTTTTTTCGGACAACACAAGAATTAAAAATTTTTTTTTTGTCGCGCAAAGCGCGAATTTTTTTTCCAGAATTTAACATTAGGTTATATGACAAAAACTCTGAATTAGATTATTTTTTTCTCCTCCACCAAAATCAGAATATTTTTTTCAGCAACATTGGGAATGAGAATATTCTTTTAGAAAAAAACCATAACCCCCTCCTTCAAGTTAAATGGTCGTTCTCTTAATGGTGCTTATAATTACATGTATTGAAGGAACATAATTATCCTATACATGTATTATTGATATAATTGTATATACTTTTTTCTGAATGTATTCCTTGTACATGTAAAAAGAAGAGAGCTTGTATAGGCATAGCCTGTTGCTCAATCCCATTCATATGCAGTTGTGTTTAAAACCAAATGTCAACAATCATTTACACCATTTTAACCTGTCATTGTCAAACCTTGAATATTCACACGCCGCTGATTCTGGTGTTGATAGAAAGGGCACGACCAATACATTAAACAAATCAGAAAATTGTTTGATTGAATCCAGGAATACATACTGTTTGCAAAGTAACAGCAACATTTCTAAGTAATAAGCAAATCCACTTACCTAATTAAAATGGCATGTACTTTAAAAACGAGTTTTCTGTACAGCCTCTACTTCTACTTCTACCAATTATTGACCTACTTCAACACAGACTTATCCCAGCACTTGGGTTTGTGGCTATAAACACCTATTCACAAGTCTGGGTCACATTGTGACCCGTCAAATTATAGAGGAATAAAAACGATTGGGGACATTGTAGGCAACATTTTTAATCAAATTCTTAATAACAGACTTACAAACTTCTTAAAAGATAAAGACATCACGAGAAAAGAACAAATTGGGTTTGTAAAAGGCTGTCGAACATCCGATCACATGTTTATTTTACAAACTATAATTCAGAAATATGCTAAAAACGAATCAAAACCATCATATGCACGTTTTGTTGATGTCAAACGTGCATTTGATACTGCTCATTTCATAATCTATTTTATAAATTAAAATCTGCTTCCATCAGCTCACGATTTTACAATATTATTAAAAGTATGTATAATAGAACAAAGACATGTGTAAAAATCAATAACCAGAGAACAGAATTGTTTAAATCAGAAATAGAGTAAGACAGGGGGACAATTTAATTTCCTACTTTATTTAACATTTATATCAATGATCTTCCGTCCTACTTTGATAACACATGTGACCCTATAGATCTCTCCATAGCTATGCATTAAACATCCTTATGTATGCAGACGATGTTGTCCTTTTATCAACATCTAAACAGGGTCTCCAAAACTGTGTAAATAAATTAGAAAAATTTACAGCAGAATCTGAAATGTCAGTTAATATAAAAAAGACAAAGGTATTAGTATTCAATAAAGCAGGTCGAATAAAGAATATTGAAATAGAGTTTAAAGAACAACATAGAGAATGTGTTCAACAATACACATACTTAGGTGTAGTTTTTGCAGCTTCTGGAAGTTTCTCAGCTGCAAAAAAAACCAACTCTATAATAAAGGTGTTAAAGCCATGCTTAAACTACGGAAATCCGTTTCAACCGACATACCTAGCCCTAAAACGCTTCTACATATTTGTTACCACACAATCCCACTGTCGTCAAAGAGCTCCGATCGAAAATGCTTGGTCAACATCCGGGATATTTTAAAGCGGTATTTTTAAAGAAGACACAGATAATTATCGTAAGTATTTATGAATATACTGTGTATATAATGTTTTGAATTATGATGCTTTATGATTGTTATTATTATTTAATTTCATTTTTTGTCCAAATATCATTTATTTTTGCAGTGTAAAATTAGATTTTTCTATAATTTATAAGGAATCCGGCTTCAAAATCATTACAATCAACTGAAATATCGCTATATCTTGCATTTACGAATGAATTAAATGTTGCCCAAAAAGAAAAAAATATTGATGAATGATTGATTTTACTTAAAAATACTATTTTGTTGATGAAAAGTAAATTAGTAACTAGTTATACCCTAAAACATGATGTCAACAGATGTTTTTGAAATCCGGATTGGTCAAAATGTAAACATGTATACAAACCAGTTGGGTCATTTAAAAATAGCCGGGTTTGTCAGTATGTAAATACCACTGATCTTATTGTTATTGAGCATTATATTGCAATTTAACGATAGTTATGATTAGGAAATATCTCAAAGGCGATAAATACTGATCAATAGTATGAATATTTGCCATGGCTGCTAATTTCAGCTACTTTGTACAATAAAACAAATCGTTATTTCTATGTTAAATTGCTACTGTCGCGAACACTTGATTTTTTTTATGCTTTTTGTGGCACTGACATCACGGTTGGTGCTCAATACGCTACACTCACTTTAAGTAGTTGTCCAGGCGCATCGATTGAGTAGTGGGAGATTTTTTTTATAAGGCAATATTTTGATTTTATACTCGTTGATAACGAAGTAAGTCACTCTGTGGAAATAACTTCATGGATACGATATTTAAGTTTCTTCACAGTATAATGTTTACATTAACATTACAGATAAGCAAATTAACAAAGGCTGTAGTATTGAATTCCTTTCCGCACGGACGATTTTGGCAGTTTGTATACAAAGAAAATGTTAGGTGTACTCGATTAATGCAAAGTTCGTTACAAGTTGTAATACGACAAAAGTTCGTTCTTTGGATGTTATAGACACCCGCCCATCCACCAATATTAATGCCAAAAGAATTTCAATCACTCGTATATATTTTGCATTTTTTTTCGGGGGGGGGGGAATAGAAATTACAGACTCAATGAATTTGCTATGTTGATATATATTTATAATAAATGCTATGCGATCTTGTAACGAACGCAATATCCTACACTGTCTCGAATCTTATTTATATTACGTTATTTTAGTTAATGAAAAAAAAAATTCTGAGGAGAGAAAAAAATAGACAATATATATATACATTGTCGAAAATATAAAATTTATATATACGAGTTTTGATGAGTTTTTCTTACCTGTTTCGCAGCGAGTGGAAATGAATTATATATTTTCCGACAATGTACGTATATTGTATCTATCGCCCCAAAGAAACTGTCAAATTGTCTAAAAAGAGCAGAAACAAGCGTTGTTCTTATCGTTTTTGATTGTGTCCGCGCTTATAAGTTTATAAGCATAAATCCTGTTACTGTTTCTTACCGTCGCTCTACATGAATCAAATACCAGAAAAAGATATCTTGGTCAGAAACCAAATACAAATGTATAGCAAAAAAATATCTGGTCAATGCAATGTGACTACTCGAATAGAACAAGTGCAGGATAAAACAATAACATTAACTGGGCAACGAAGAAATGCTATTAAAACATCTTATGTTTCAATCTTGCGATTATCCTCATTTTATTTGTATAAGCTTCAGACAATTTGATTGCTACATTTATATTATATTGTGAGCGCCATACAGATGTTTGTGTATCTTTACATTCAACATTCACTTACTAGTATCTGCTATACATCAAATTTTCTTTACAGATGAATCCTATCAGTATAATAGCCGTTGAGGAGTCTGTGGCGACCATGTTTGTCAACGGATCGGGATGAAATGAGCAATCTTTATAGAAGACCTTCCATAGTTGCTTCCTACCAAGTTTCGGTTTTTATTGTATCTAGCTTTAGTGAAATAATGTGTACAGATTTTGTCTGTTTATATACTTATGAGTTTTGACTTTCCCTTTGGAAGATTGTTTGGAGTTCGGTAATTTTGTTATTACCCATATTCATTTGGCTAAGCAGTTTGAGAGGAGAAGATTTGATAAAATCGACCAATTAGAAACAAGAACCGCTTGATGCTTCCTACTAAGCTCCACTTCATTTGATTGAGGCGTTTCAGAGGAGAAGATTAAAATGTGAATAGTTAATGGACGAAAGACGACGGACGACGGGCGCTAAGTGATGGTAAAAGCTCACATTGTCTTTGGCAAGATGAGCTAATAACAGTCATTGGGTAGATATGTCGCTTCACTCGGACACATTATTCTGATTCCGAGCTAACCAGTCTCTGCTATTTCTCCTTAATGCTGCGTGCTTAGAGGAGAAGCAACAAATACCAATTTTATAGTCTTTTGTTTGACAAGACCACGGCTCGTACCCACAATCTATCGCACTCGAGGCGAGCACGCTAACCATTACGCTACCGATGCGGTTCCCTATTTTTATTTAATTTTTATTAATTTTTTTAATCAAATATTTTTTATTGTCCTTCAATATATTATTTGAAAACAAAAATTAGTCCAAAACAATAAGAGTTACTTGATATCTATATAAACAGTGAGAGTTCCTACTTTTGATCAAACACTCTTTGAATATTGCAATAATTCAACTGCATAGCAAATAAAGAAAAATAATTAAAAGTTCTATACAAAATCATGACCATTCTGTCGAAGGTGACATGGCGAATGCCAATTCTGCACAAACCGTTTTGTATTTCTTCCTTTTAATGTTATACAAACATCCACATGTAAAATATTTTTAATATGTGCTGTTGTTGTTTTTTTTCACAACTTTTATTCATTGAAGACATTTTTTTGTTTTTTTTTTCTTTTTATCAATTTGCAAGTCGAACATACCCTTGACAAGTTTTATAATGAACCTTAAATAAATTACAGAAAGAAACATAATTGTGATATTGAGCTGTTTTCGCTATTCTTTCAATTTTTTACATAGACAAAACCTGTTCTACTTAAACACAATTTTTGCGACCCAACCGGAAAGTAGTGGCTGACAGAGCCGGAACGAATATACGTAAATAATCATTGTGTTTTTCACTGTAGCAAGTCTAAAACTATTCATGGTAGCACGCCAGTGCAAACTATCCTGTATATAAGCATTACAAAGGGTTTGTGTACTTTAATTACACATATAAACTACTTTTTATAGCTTTATTTGATGATTTCAATCTCATTATTAGCATTTTTCATTGTTTATGTCCATCATTTTATCTATATCTGAGTAATCGATAAAGATAACTACAGTAATATATAGGTAAAAACAAGCAAAAATAATCGACCGATAACGACATCTTCTGGATTCAAGATATAATAATACTATATGATCATAATACTTACTTTTTGTCGTCGCCTGTATGTCAAATATGCCTATTTGACTTGTACCGGAAGATGACAGAGCATTTCCGACCGGAGCTCTTTGACGACAGTGAATCCAACCAGTGGCAATATATGGATCTGAAATATGGGGCTATTTCCCAGCAAGTAAATGGGAAAAACAAATCAATAAGTATATCTCAAAAGAAACAGACTCCTTAATAACTGAAAAATTGCATACAAAATTTTGTACATATGCACTAGGAGTAAGGACAAAATCTTCAAACATTGCTTGTAGAGGAGAACTGGGCAGCTTTCCATTTCTATACAACATATTAATAAACATGATAAAATATTGGTGCTACTTGGTAAAAGAAAATAAATCAAACAAATTACTTATTAGTGCCCTAAATTTGGCTTCAGATATGGAAGAGAAAAATAAAGATTCATGGTTAAGTTGTATTCGATTGATTTTTAAATATTTAGAATTAGAAAATTTATACAAAAATTATACCAATATTTCAACTAACAAGATAATGCAAATTGTTAAAAAGAAGTTGAGTAAAATATTTATTGATCAATGGAAGGAAAGTCTAAACTCTGAAACTAACAAACAAGGTAATATGGGAAACAAACTTAGAACATATAGAAAATTTAAAAACTTATTTAAATTTGAAGAATATTTACAATTTGGTTCTAAGACAGAACAACAAACATACACAATTTGGAATAAGTGCCCATGATTTAAGAATAGAAAGAGGCAGGTATGAAGGTTTGAAGGTTGAAGATAGAATTTGTAATACATGTAATTTAAATATAGAAGATGAGTTTCATTTGCTTATGATTTGCTTGCCATTAGATAACAGTAGAGCAAAATATTTTAGTATTATAAAAAGGTTATATACCAACTTTGAGAACTTATCAACAGAAGATAAATGTATATGGTTACTATCATGTGAAGATAAAAAAATTATTTTATTAACATCTAAACTATTAATTGATTTATTTAAAGAAAGAAAACAGAGAATTACTTAAAATAATATAATAAATACATTAGAATATTATGCTTTTATGGGTTGTCTCCTCCTTGACATTCAGAGACACCGTGTGTCTCCAAATCTTTATTTTATTTTATAATATATTTTTTTTTCTGTATTGTCTTAATATGTTTTCAAATTACATTTAATTATTACAAATCATATGTGTATTTTATGTTCTTTAATTTGTAAATGATTATTCTGCTCAGTACTGGGCTCCATGATTGGAAAATAAAATATCTTGTATCTTGTATCTTGTCAACCCTTTTATACTATTTAGTGGGTGCATGAATACTTACCAAGATATACAGTACAGTACAGTTGCTGAACAGTTTGAAGATTATGTAAAGGGAATTGCGTTGAAAAAAAGAAAAGAAAAAAAGGTAACAATAAGAAAATAAGCTTAAAAATATGTACAAAACATGGAGGGAATTTAAAGATAAGATGAGGTAATGGCAGCCCTGAAGGACTCGACCGAGTCATTCAGCACTGGAGTCTGAGATAGGCGGTTCCAGTCTACAATGGTGCGAGGGACAAAATGATGCCTTCTCTGTTGTGTCCTACATTATGGGACCTGATATGACTGAGAGTGTATATTTCTGGAGTGTCTCAGGGGTGGTGAAAGTTTGTCACATTTTCCTAACTGCCACCTTGTCATGGGGGATTTTATACATCATGACAAGGCGTGCATCTCTGCATCGATCTTCGAGGCTGTGCCATTTAAGATGTTGTAGCATGTCACTAACACTGGATGTATTTCGTTGTCTATTGGTTGCATATCTCGCAGCCCTCCATTGAACCATTTCTATAAAATGTCAGATTCAAGATAGGGATCCCATACAGAACAGGCATACTCTAGTGATGGTCTGACTATTTATTTGTATGCCTTTCTTTAACGGAGATTGAAGCGATGATCAGGTTGCGACGCAAGAAACCAAGAGTCTTATTGGCTTTACAACAGATGTTGTTGATGTGGTTTTCCCATATGAGTTCCTCGCTGATGGTAACTCCCAGATATTTTGCCTTGTCAACTGATTCTCAGACATGACCGTGAAGGCAATAATTGAATTTCACTGGTGTTTTATTCCGTGAAATGGTGAGCACGTTACATTTATCTGGGTGGAAAGCCATCTTCCATAATTGTTCCCACTGTGCTAGTTTATCAAGATATCTTTGCAGGTTTATGGCATTGCTGTTTCATTTAATTACCAAGTATGCAATTATATCATCTGCAAAAAGTCTTATAGTGGAGTGGGATAATGGTGTTTAACGCCGCTTTCAACAATATTTTAGTTATATCGCGGTCTAGCTTCCGGTGGATCAATGCACACGATTTTTTCTGAAAAAAAATACCAATAATTTTCATATTTAGCACAGTATAAAATGATCTCAAACACAATATTCTAAGTGGTGTAATGTAGTGCACGAAGAAATACTGAGAGATATAAATATAAACAATAAGTTATTGATAAACGTGTAACATATTAGCCAGTCCACATTCCCTGTATGAAATGGCCGATAATCCTGAAAGTCGTTTGAGTAACGATACGAATATAAAGATTGATACCAGTATTGAAAATTTAAAAACACTCTACCCTGTTCAAGGTGTTTATAAGGCTAGACAAAAATCAAACAATGGAAGACTCTTACCTTTTGAAACAATAGACAAAAGCATATATAAAAAACAGAGTAATTGTGTATGTTTTATAACTTCTGAAAAAAGAATTCACGCCTGGATAAAGGCAGCTGTACAAGCTCTTTTTCTTGATTTGGGTAGTAAGTCAAATTTCGATGTCACTTGGCGGGATCTTAAGGACAAGTCGTCCATCACTGTTCAAACAGAATTCATAGTTTACGAAATTTGGTTCGTCAGTCATACAATTACCAAAGCGGTCATCGCAGACTATGTCATGAGAACCGTGACAACTATCCTCGTCCAATATACCACCAGAGGACACCAAACAGGAATGATCCGCATAATTATCGTGACAATAACTTGGTCAGTCCGAATCCAAAACTTTTGGCAACAAATATAGCAAGAGCAATATTGAGTGCCTTTCAAATGTAGTTGTTTTTCGTTTTTTTTGACATTTGCAAATCATTCATTTATATACATATATTTTTCCATCATCTTTAGTATTAATGTGTACTACATTTGCCATTGTTTATTTTAGAATAAATATCATGTGTATTAAAACTTCAAAACAATTATCCATCAGTGGATGGAATGTAAATGGTATTTTTAAAAATTCCAGTGGAGCTAAAACTTGTAAACTTGAGGATGAGTATTTTAATGAAATCATGAAATCTGACATTGTATTTTTGTCCGAAACACATACTAGTTTAAGTGATCCGTTATCATATGATAATTATAAATGCTACATAAATTGTAGAAGTAATGAATCCAGTAAAAAACGAGGTGGGCTTGCAGTCTTTATTAAAAGACAAATATCAACTGGGATAACATTAGTAGATAAATCTATGACGGAGATAATGTGGTTTAAGTTGAATGCACATTTTGTTTCGCTTAGAAAGGGATCTATTTTTTTTTTTATTTTTTTATATATTTCACCATCTAACTCTTCATTTGTACAAAAGAGGGATTTAGATAAACAAATCTTTTCAAAATTGGAAGCTGATATTGCCAAATATAGCTTAAGAGGGGACATCATGCTGATGGGTGACTTAAATGCGCATATAAATTGTGATGAACATGATTTTATCATTAATGACTCTGATAATATACTTTGATAGTTTTTTGCCAAATAATTACATTACAGACAGTGTTCATGTTCTGAGAAATACCCAGGTGCACCAAAATACTAATAATTATGGAAAATCAATTATTGAACTCTGTAGTGACAGTCAGTTAAGAATTTTGAATGGAAGAACCCTAGGAGATTCAGTTGGTAAAGCCACATATTTTAACTACAGTGGTGTAATTATTAATGACTATTGTATATGCAGTGCATCCTTTTTGAAAAATATTACTAGTTTCCATGTGGGTGATTTTGACCCCAACCTATCTAATCACTGTCCTATTACTGTTAAAATAATGAACCTGAATTAACTCTGAGACCAAAACCTATAAATATTAAATGGTCAAAATCTGTAGAAGAACAATTTACTGCTAATTTGAGTTGCACTAGTTTCAGGGGTATAATTGATAATATATCTGCTACAAACGAAAACATATGTTCAGGTTTTGGCCATGATGAAAGTGGTATTGTTTCAGATATAAATGAAATTGTAACAATTTTTTCTACAAATCTTAGAAATGCAGCTCTGGGTAGTAGAGCTGTCTCTAAAAATGCTGTTTTGCAAAAATCAAAAAAGAAAAGAAAACAAAATAAGCCATGGCATGATGACGAATGTAAAATAAAATTGAGACATGTAAAAAGTTTAGGCCGTTTATTAAATAAATCCCCATGGCAGCGGGGCCTGAGACATAAGGTATTATTTGAGAAGAAACAATATAATAAATTGTTACGTATAAAGTATAGAGCCTTTAAAGCAAAATTACTTAATAATCTTTTAGATACTTCTGATAAAAACCCAACTGAATTTTGGAAAGTGGTTCATAAACTAAAAGATAAATGTAATGAAGATCCCAGTAGTACTATTGCTCCACAGGAATGGTGTAAATATTTTCACAATTTAATGAATGTTAGATATGATAATAATTTTGAGGTGGATTCAATGAATAATTATATTCAATGCAATAATGATGTGTTAAATGTTGATATAACAGCTGAGGAGTTATTTAAAGCAGCAAAAGGTTTGAAAAATAAAAAATCATGTGGTTTTGATGGTATATGTAATGAAATGATAAAGGTATCATGTAATACAAATTATATATTACATGTCGACATTTTTAAACTTATTCTAAAATCAGGAAAATATCCTTCTACTTGGAGAGAAAACTTTATTAAGCCCCTTTTTAAAGGTGGTAGTACAAATGACCCATCTTGCTATAGAGGTATAGCAATTTCTAGTTGCCTCAGTAAGTTGTTTATAAGAATTGTGTTTAATAGATTAGAAACATATTTAGAAAATAATAATATTATATGTCCAGAACAGATAGAGTTTAAAAGGGGGGCGAGAACTAGTGATCATATATGTATACTCAAGTCCCTTATTGATAAATGTTTCAAAAATAACAAATATGTTTTTGCTTGTTTTGTAGACTTGAAAAAGGCTTTTGACATTGTTAATGGACAAGCACTTTTGTTTAAACTGAACAGATATAATATCAGGGGACATTTCTTAAATATAATAGAAGACATGTATAATGATGTTTCATTTTCCATTAGGTTAGCAAATGGGATTACTCAACCATTCCAAACTAGTATTGGAGTAAAACAAGGTTGTGTTTTGACCCCGACTTTTTTTTCGGTCTATATGAATGATTTAGTTGAGCATTTTAATTTAGAGTGTGATCCAGTTAGTATAAATGGGAAATATATATCTTGTTTGTTATATGCAGATGACATTGTGCTGATGTCACAGTCAACAAATGGTTTACAAAAATTATTAAATAATCTCAAATTGTATTGTGATCAATGGAATCTTAAAGTAAACATACAAAAAACAAAAGTTATGATTTTTAATAAATCAGGCAAAGTGTTGAAGGGTTACAATTTTTCGTTTGAAGAGCAGTCTCTAGAACTTGTGTCAGAATATAAATATTTAGGAATTATATTTAAACCCTCAGGTTCTTTTTCATTTGCTATAACTTATTTGTCAAAGAAAGCCTCTGAGGCAATGTTCTGTATTCGCAAAACACTATATTCAGAAAAACTGAATTCCTTTTCACATCTAAGACTCGTTGATGCTTGAGTCAAACCCATTCTTTTATATTGTAGTGAAATATGGTCTCTTGATATCCTAATTAAAAGAAATTTAAATTTTGAATCAAAATATGATTCCTTTGTTCCAAATAAAACACAAATAAAATTTGCCGAATTTGTATTAGGAGTTTATAAGTCAGCAACAAATATTGCTGTATTATCGGAACTTGGGTTATTCCCCCTTTCAATGTGTACTATGAAAGCTACTATTAATTATTGGCTTCATCTTTTGAGCGCAAATGCAAATAGCTTAATTGATCATTCATACCAAGAAAACACCTTGCGTAAAGATGGCTTATGTTCTAAAATAAAACTTTTACTAACTGAAATTGGGTTATGTGGATGTATATGTGTGTGTGTAAATGTATGAATGTATATGTATGTATGTGTGTATATATGTATGTGTATGTAAATGTGCAAGAAGACATGTTTGGGAGTGTATGTAATGTATGTATATCCTGTTAATATAACTAAATTGTACAAATAATGTGTATGTCGCACACTATGTGTTGCCTCTGAGTCTTATGTGTTTGTACTTTCTTGTTTTGTTGTGTTTATTATCTGCATTTATGTGTGTGTTGCCCTATATATTTTTTTTGTAGGGGGGGGGGGGGGGGGAGGGGGTTAGTTGTCGCTCTTTTTCTTTACATATCAGACATATCTAGTAATATGATATATACTTACACTTAGTAATGTGACGATGAAGATTCCATAACTTGACCATTATTTATCCTTGTTAAAATTTAAAGTTATACGTTGTTGAATAGAAATTGAGACTATGAGAGTGATTTCAAGTACATGTATCTCTTTTTCAATATTAAATATTATCCGGATATATTAATTTCGGAAACAAAGTATATTTGATCTTCGTTGATAATATAATTCCATATATAATAAAAACAAAAAAAAACCACAACATTTTAGATTTTTCATATCTCCGAACACGTGGGTCAAAACGAAAGTAGATCGGAAGTAAATAAATAAACAAAAATTAGAAACAATCATGAAATAACTCTCAAAATACGTATTGAATTTATTGATCTATCTTAATTGTATTACTATTTTTCTAAAAAGACTAACACAATTCCTATACATGCCACTAATATTAACGAGGCCAGGATAAGGTACTGGTATTTTTTGTTTCTCTAACTAACAAATGTAAAGATTTCGAATAAAGATTTTAATTGGAAAAAAAAAGATATGTTTCTTTTGATTCATTTGTTTACTATAATTATATTTATTAAGTCAACAAATAAAATCAGATTCCTGCTGGATCACTTAAAAAAAAGAAAAAAAAAGAAGAAAAAAAAGAAAAAAAGAAATTGGGTTTACTCATGTTTGGGTGAATCAATGTACATTTTCTAAGTCTAAATTATTACACTCTTTATCAATCAAACTAGAATACAGATATATTAACCATTGGAAAAAAATATTGTTTAATAATGATAATACAAATGGTGGTAATAAACTGCGAACTTATAGGAAATTAAAAAATAGTTACAACATGGAGAAATTTTTACACTCTGATGTGGATAAATTTGCTTTATCTATATTTGTTAAAATTAGAATAAGCAACAGTAACCTGAATATTGAAAGGGGTAGATACATCAAACTTCCAGTGGAAAAGAGAATATGTCCTCTCTGTAATATAGAACCAGAGGATGAAATACATTTCAGTCTAAGATGTCCCAAATTGGATGAGTGTCGTAAAGAATTATTTTCTAATATAAGTTCAGTGGTTCCTTCATTTAAGAGGGTAATTATTATTTCAAAACTTCAGATTCGTATCAAATTTTAAAATCGTGTTCTATTAATATTTCAGACTGTCTTAAATCTCCAGGTACTTGTGACTCTTCTCCATGCATTATTACTTGCAAAATAAAAACTGACAAAATTAATACTTGTAAAACATGCGTCATGCTAATAACTTCTCCTGAATTTACAAGTAATTTAACTGGAAAAACTTACTACACCAAATCGTTTGACCCTCTGGACTGTTCTACTAAAAATGTCATTTACGGCATAGAATGTACACTCTGTGGACTTTTGTATGTTGGTGAAACTCGTCAAACATTGCGAAGTAGGATGAGCCAACATCGATATGATGCAAAAGATCCCGAATACAGGATTTTGTATAATCATTTCAATCAACCGGGTCATGACGGCTGTTTGACGATGAAAGTTCGAATCATCGAGACGATTTACCATCATACAAACAGTCCTATGCTTAGTACACCTTACCGTCCCGATAGAGAGTTGTTTTGGATTAAAGAGTTAGGCACTGCAATGTCTTACGGTTGCAATGATAACATCAAAGGAGTGGGAAATTTGTAGTCCTGGATGCAACGAAATCAACGTAATGAGCCATTTTAATACTATTACAAGAACTAAACGTAGCCATGGTCATAAAAGAATTCAAATTCCTAATGTTAAAAAGTCCTCTAAACCAAGAACGTTACAAGATACTTTTAATGATTTACTTTCTAATATACAGACAACCTCTTGGAATTCATCACATTCGTACAATCTTATTTTCACTAACTGTAAACTACCTCAAAGATCTTAGGGATTTTGGACTTGACAAAGGAGGCGCAGATCCTTTTTCTCCTAAGTACAGATTGTCTAGTATGATATGTGACGTGGCGTCATTTCGTCTTTTTAAACCAGTTCGATCTGAACCTCTTCATGATAACAACAGAAAATTCCTCCTCCATATTCCGTTTGCTAACAAAGGAATCGATGCTATTAACATCAGCAACATTCTTAATAGAAAAGAGGTCGTAAAAGAAATTCCACCATATTTCAAAAACCAATCTGTTCCCATTGTCTCCTATAGCTACACTAACAGCATTGGCCGTAAAATTTTCAACTACAAAGAAGCATTGCAAGATATTAACACAGAAGACTACCTTAAGAACCCTCTGACTTGTGATTGCTTCCACTCTCCTTTTCAATACAACCCATCTGGACATGTAATCACTGGTGATCTGAATATCATTCAACATGAGAGTCTCCGAAAGGTGATTTCTCATGGTCCTAAATTCAGAGAACCTCAACACATCAATTGGAAACATAATTTCAAGATAATTATGGATGCTGTTGAAGATTATGCCAGCAGGTGGATAAAGAGAGAAGTAGACCAAGATCCTGAGTTAGAGTCCTTGTCAGACTGGGTTAGAACAATTAGGTCTCTAGTACAAGGTCGGATTCACAAACTCAAAAATTGTGTTAATAGTCGACCTAAGTCTGTATTTAAAGACCAAGAAGCTGCTAAGTGTCTTTCCTCTCTTCATGACAAATATGTTATCGTTCCTGCTGACAAGGCTTCCAACAATATCGTGTTTGTATGTAAATCATATTACTTCGAATGCCTAATCAAGGAATTAGGCATAAATAGCAACACCTCTAGTAATATCACATACAAACCAACTTCGTTCGACAAAGATGAAATCCTAGCTAACCACAGATCATTCATGACCTCTTTAAACATTCCCTCTGGTAAAGAGTCTGAGGATTTACCCTATTTATATTGGATACCTAAACTCCATAAGACACCATACAAAGAAAGGTACATAGCGGGATCATCAACTTGTTCGACGAAAGAATTGTCTATTCACCTGACAAAGATTCTGTCTGCAGTAAAAGAGGGACAACAGAAATATTGTGAAACTGTTTACTCGCGTAGTGGCATAAATCACATGTGGATTTTGAAAAACTCTAAAGATCTTTTGGATAACCTGAAATCAATATCTTTCTCTCAGGTATCCTCCATCAAAACATTTGATTTTTCAACTCTATATACCACCCTACCGCATGACAAATTAAAAACCCGCTTAAAAGAAACAATTCATAAAGCTTTTAGTCATAGAAACTATGGCTCCAAATTTGTTGTGTTAGGCTACAATTCCACATATTTTTCAAACAAAATTCATAAAGGTAAAACATGCTACTCCGAGGAACAAGTGATCAGTATGCTGGAGTTCCTCATCGATAACATATTTGTCTCCTTTGGAGGGACACTGTTTCAGCAGGTCGTCGGCATACCAATGGGTACGAATTGTGCCCCTCTTCTAGCCGATTTATTTTTATACTCATATGAGTCGGAGTTTCTTCAAACGCTTGTAAAAGATAAGAAGATTCATGAGGCTAGAGCCTTTAATTTCACATACAGGTATATTGATGACGTTTTATCTATCAATAATTCTAGATTTGCAGAATTTCTTCCATTGATATATCCTCCAGAGCTGGAAGTTAAAGAGACCACCGATACAGCTTCGTCCGCATCATTTTTGGACCTATACCTCGAATTTGACGACAGTAGTCAACTCAGTACTAAAATTTATGATAAGCGGGACGACTTCAATTTTAAAATCATAAATTTTCCAAACATGTGCAGCAATATACCAGCTTCTCCTGCATATGGTGTTTACATTCGCAATTGATTCGCTATGCAAGGGCCAGTAGCAATTATTCTGATTTCCTGAAACGTCATCTTCATCTGAGAAACAGGCTACTGGACCAGGGCTATAAAAAGATTCGCCTTATTCGATCTCTTAAAAAGTTTATATTCCGATACCAATATCTTGTCGAAATATATTCCGTCTCTGCAGAAAAAATTATAAGCGATGCATTTTCATATAGTGAAAATGTATAACGATAAAGAAGTCAAGAAAAATGTCAAAAATATTTGTTTATCAATGTGTGACGTAAAAGTGTTTTTGACATTTACATTCACTGAATATGGTACTGTTTTGACAATTATTTTAACTATTTTGTTCCTGTATTTAAATACTGTTATAGTGACAGCCGGAACCTTTGAACCGTAATGAGAGCGGGAGGTTTGGCGCTTTAAAATCTGATTCAACCCACCATTTCTTTAGAAATGCCTGTACCAAGTCAGGGTCATTACGGTTTTCACAGTTTTCCGGTTGTTGACTGATTTTTTCTGTTTATATAATTATGAGTTTTTACTTTCCCTTTGTAAGATTGTTCGGAGTTCGGTAATTTTGTTATTACCCTTAATTAATGATATGGATGAGTTCCAAAAATTTAAATTCATATTGAGTAGTAATGATCTTGATATATGTAAAATATGTATTTTAGGTGTGAATAAATTGTATTCTATCAATCAAGATCTGAAAGGCAAGATAAAACTTAATTATTATGCAAAATTATTATTACAGTATATACAGAATTATTTAAATATTTTTATATACATTGAGTGACACTGTTGTGTACAATGGGAGATAATCCTTATAAATATTGTAATCTTCAATGGGAGATAATTCATACACTCCTCAACTGTGATAACATCTTCTTTGTACATGTATTGTATGTATTTAGCTTAGTTCTGTTTTGTCTTTTGATGATTGTTCAATGTTTGGACTTTAAATCAATAAAATTATTATTATTATTATTATTATTATAGTGGAGTCTAGTCCAGTGGGGATGTCGTTTATATAATACAAAAACATAATTGGAACCAGGACTGAGCCCTGGGGCACTCCAGAATCGACAGGGGGGTATGTAGATTTGACACCCTCAACAATGACTGCCTGAGTTCGACCTGAGAGGAAACTTTCTATCCAGTTGTTTACCTTGCCTCTTATGGCATAATGTTTAAGCTTGTGTGTTAAGAAGTTGTGGCTGACTTTATCGAACGCTTTGGAGAATTCCCTAATGCGGACATCAGTTTGTTTACCATCATCCAAATTTCGAATCATGTCGTCGATGAACCCTATAAGTTGAGTTTCGCAAGATCTAAATTTGCGAAAGCCATGTTGGAAGGGGTAGAGTATGTTATATTTATCAGCATGTGGCATGACGTTACTAACTACAATAAGTTCTAACAGTTTACAACACATACAAGTTAAGGAAATAGGTCTGTAATTTTCTGGATTATACTTTGGATCTTTCTTGTAAACAGGAGCAACATGGGCAGTTTTCCAGTCTGACGGGACGACACCTGATTCAAGAGATATTTTAAAGATTAAAGTTAAAATAGGAACTATTTCGGTATCAAGTCCCTAGGTTTTTACAAAAATCATCTGGGCTGGCTGCTTTGTTTGAACTTAAATTTTAGGAGTTTAGCTATGCCTTCACATGTGACGGTGATATCAGGCATAGTTTGATAATTTGATTTTATAGACAATGTACAGTTAGATTTAAATTCACTTTCGGTTATTTTTTCAGCATTTGAAAATACAAATTTAAGCTGATCATTCATAACATTTGGCTTGGGAATGGGGTCAGTGATTAATATACCATCTTGTTTTAATGATGAGATTCCTTGATCATCAGTTTTTTTGTGTTTAATATAGGTCCAAAACGTTTTAATAGAATTAAATGCTCCTTCAGTTTCCTTGGGTGTGACAGTGTCCTGGATATATTGCCAATAGCTATGTCTTAATAATTTTTGGATATGGTGTTTTATTTTCCTGAATTTTTGTTTGGTGTCAAGATTTCCATTTTTTTTAATTTTCTTTTCAAGTCTATCTCTCATTTGGAATGAAACATAGTTCACATCGTAATGAAAATTACTTATGTTCATAGGTTTACCTAAAACAATATTTCATTATTGTAAGGACGCCCACCAGCAGAGAATCAAGACCCACTAGCACCATATCACCAGCACAAAATATTATATCGCAGGTCACCTAACCTACCGTGTTCTTGTAATAATACAAGTACGAAAGTATTTATGATATGTGCTTCCGACTCTATTGTTTTTTGGTGCATGGATTTATGGAATTTTACATTTTAGAAATTTTGCACAGCGCGTTAATATTTGTTATATAGCTATATAGACATACTATAGAAATTTGTTATACCATTGAATGTTTGCGGAAAGACAAAATTTGCATAATATTCGATGGATGAAATACGGAACATGCCCGTAATTATTAATTTCTAGAAATCATTAAAACTTTGCCGACTTTAATAGTGCATTTTAAATTTTCAGTCCGACTTGAACAGTAATCAGTGAGTTTGAAAACAACTTTGATTAGGCAGCTTATTGCTTCTGAAAAAAAAAGGGGTGAAGCGATCATCAGCTACAATTATGCGAAGCATGCAATGCTTAAATTGCCTTTGTCAGATTGCACATATACACACATTCAAATTCAATTGCCTTTTTTGAACTTTGATTTGTGATCCTCAATAATTTATTTAATATACATTATTCATTTTTAACCCAAAAAGAGGTTACACCAAATAATTTTAAGTTCTTTGATTTTCGATCTCTTTTTAAAATGTTAAATTTGATTGGGGGGTGGGGAGGGGGAGTATTATTTTTCACCTAACTTTCGGAGCAATCAATTACTTGTTACTCTAAAATACTGAAACACGGGCGCTAACGTTGATTTGGAGTTGGATAACATAGCCGTCAGAGGTGTTCCGATTGTTTGCTCTACAGTATATATCAACTTCATAATATCCTATTGTTCTACGTTAGAAAGTAAATATCGACCCGTGGTACTGAATGGAATGAAAATAAATAGACTCATTGCATACAAAAGGTTAACAGTATATGTCTTCCAGAGAACATAGACTTTGTTAACCATTCAGAGAACTGTCTGCTGAAGAATAGTAAAATTGTCAACGGACTACTTTGTTCAGATGGAGTACACTAAACCAAGGATGGAACCTCACTCCTTTTAAACAATATAAACGACAAAGTAGAAATCCTGAATCGTAATAATGACCAACATGAATAATGCATCAAAGGCAACATAATGTACCTGGTTGTCGTCTTCATCGTCGTCCATGCTTTAACTGTGGCGAGAACAATCAGTCACAAAATCAATGTCGAAATAATGCTAGAGTTGAATGTTATCAATACCACAGTCTTGGTCACAAAGCTAGACTTTGTTGTTGGATGAATTTAAATCAATAGTCAAGAACTTCATTGGAAACATTATGATTACCCACCGCATTGGTACTAGGAAAACGGTGAAGAAGAGGCGACTTCAATCAATCCATTTAATTTACTTTTAAATACATTGCGTTCAAATTGTGAAAATGACCCTTTTGATTGCATTAGTTGTATTTCTGTTAATTTTGTTACAAATTGTAAATCTTCCACTGAGGTCAGGTTAAATAGATCAAAATCAAATATAAGAAGTAAAAACCAGTCTTCTAGGTTTACTGATAAGAATGACTGTTCTCATAGTGTGCTTAAGAATTGCCATGGCCATGCGGATACTTTTAGTCAAAATGAAAATAATATTTATGGTTATACAGATTCAAAAGGTCTTAAAAAAAGCATGTCAAAATATTCAATATATTTTACCAAAATTGGATGAATTCAAAAATAAAGATGAGTTTAAACCACATATATTAGGTATGTGTGAAACATTTTTAAATGAAGAAAAATGCAAAAAGAATTCACGCGAATTGGTTAATTGATTTTTGGTGTTTTAACGCCACTTTCAACAATATTTCAGCTATATTATGGCGACCAGTTTTAGTGGTGGAGGAAGCCGAAGTACCCAGAGAGAACCACCGACCATGGGCAAGCAACTGGTAAACTTTATCACTTGCGGCTGCAAGTCGAGTGCACCCTTTTTGTAATTAACAAAGCTGGGAGCGAACCCACGCCGTATTGGTGATAGGCTTGTATGAGTTGGTAGATCCAACGACCGACCTCATTGAGCCACCCGGGACCCTCACGCGAATTGGATTTAGATAATTTCACATACAATAGAAAAGATTGAACGAACACAGATGGAGGAGGCTAAAATGTATATTTTCATGATTATGTAAAGTATGAAAGGAGAGTATAATTAGAATCAGAGAATACTGAATCTATGTAGTTTGAAAAATGTCCAAAAGATTTCAACATTAAATATCCTTTTTTTTGGTGATTCGGTATCAACATTTTGACAAGGAACTGACTAATGAAGCTGTCGTGAGTCACTGACAAACTTTATCACATTATGTTGTATCGAGTACACCTCGTCGAAGTGGGGTTCGAACTCACAACGATAGTGGTGATATGCACTGATTGCATAGGTAGTTATAAATCCAACTACCATACGATCACGATCAGGGGCATATTTTGTTTTGAAGATGTATGTATTGTTTGAAATTGTATTTGTTGTATTTACTTATTATTGTTTTGAGGACCACAGGGAAGATTAGATTATTGTTGCTAACTGTGTTACCCTCTTGAAATAAAGTAATTACTTACTTACTTACTTACTTACTAAGCACAAGAGCAATGGTTCCAGACGTAGATACGTGTTCCGTGACGTCAGCAACTATTAGCAACACAAAGCTTTTAAAATGTGAACACCATGAAAAAAACAACCACGAGACAAAACATAAAAAGTAAAGATACAAAGAAGAATAAGAGGTTGAATGAGAAGGAGAAGTCAAAAAAGAGAAGAAAAAATAGATCCGAATTGATTTGGTGATGAAATTAGCAGTAAAACACAAGATTTACACTAAAGTGATGGTTGAAAATTCCACTAACCACAAACATGATCAACTCTAGCTAGCTCTAATGGTCGTTATGATATTTTTTCATAGGTCCTGACGGAAAAATCATCAGAGCTACAGTTCCGCAGCATGATCAAATCCCACTGCTTCACAATTAACTCCCATTACCCCTGGTAGGAGTGAAGTGTGTGGTTGTTGCTTAACGCCAAGTGCACACTTTACAGCTATATTATGATGAGAACACATTACATTTTGATGAGATGGTGATGATGTCTACTTTGTAATATACCTACATTCTCTAAGCTGGATTTGTGATAGTGCTAGCTCACTGAAACAACAGTCCGCGGGTAAACATGTACCTCTATTCGGACACATTATCCAGATTTCGAACCAATCAATCTTTGCTTAGAGGAGAAGAAGTTAATACACATATATAGTCTGGTTCGACTCGACCAGGTCTCGAATCCACAATCTACAGCACAAAATGTGGACACGGTGACCAGTACACCACCGAAGAACGCTCTGAGCCCTACCCCTGTCAATAAGAAAACAACAAAAGCGATAGATATATTTTTCCTGGCTTGTAGCGAACCCGCCTTTTTTAAACATTATATTATGTGTTTGTCTCCCTTAGTGAGACACACGTGTTGTTATTTTTTTCTGGTTGGCAGTAACTATCACCTAAATAATTGTTCATTATGTGTTATAAGATCAGTTCGTCTGTTTTCTCTCTCTCGTAATTTATATGTCCTAGGTCAGCCATATGGTGTTGTGTATATGTTGTAAAATTAGAAACGGCTAGAAATTAACTTAGAATCTTCATCATACAGAAATAATGTACATCAAACGATTGGAACGGGTTTTCCGGATGATATCATTGGTCCGACAGTTCACAGGAGTCTCAAAATTATGCCTATTGTGTAATTGGATAAGATCGCTGGCCAATGGGAAGATTGTTGGTCATGAAATTTCTATTGCCCAGTGATCTTAATCTTATATCCCCCCATGGATATTGCCATTGCGGCATTGCCCAACGATATTACCCTATTAATAACCCGCATCGGTCAGAGATCTTCCCATTGCCCAACAATATTACCCCTTCAATTTCAGTCTCCAATTCCCATTGACCGGCGTTCTTCCCATTACTGGCCCATCGATCTTACCCCATAACCAAATGCATATGATTTCAGAATCCATATTCCCATTGACCGGTAATCTTCCCATTTTATAATTTTTCTGCTGATCTCATATTGATATTAAATAAGTTCGAAGCCGCTCGATACAACATTATGTGATAAAGTTTGTCAGCAACTTACGGCAGGTCGGTTGTTTTCTCCGGGTACTCCGGTTTCATCCACCAATAAAACATCTTGGTGTAATAATTAAAAATCCAAGGGACATGAATCGCGCCCTTCACTTTCCAAAACAAACGAAGAAACTATTTCATCACCCAGAGGTAATACATGGGGGTACGAGGAAATAGTATCTTTATTAGAGGCTTGGGCAGAGGATACCATTCAAAGACAACAGAAAATTGAATCGATTCGAGATCGAATCAGATGAGCAGTGTGAACAGTGGTTATTACCGGAAACGATTGCAATCGGTTCGAGATCGATCCAATCTGAACACAAAGCGGTTTCAAACTGAATCGAACTAACCTAAACCGATCGCAATCGATCTACAAGTGAACACGGTCTAAGACCACATATTGTATGGGTCCAAATTAGACCGATTGCGATCGATCTTTCTTTGGTGTGAACATTGAAATCGATCTCGAAGCGATTGCGATCGATCTAAATACGCTTAGTGTGAACAGGGTCTAACTGAAGCATTTGACATTCATTTACAATTCATGCAGCAATGCACAAAAATAAAAATGTAGATCAGATATCAAATTTAGTGCGCACAACGCATTTCTTGAATAACCTGCATCAGGTACGCTCAATGTCAAAATACTGTAAAGCCAAATTGCAATACCATGGGCATCAATAGACCTTTTGCACATGTTTGACTTGATTCTAAAATTATATGTTTTTATTGTAGTTTTCTCTAATGTTTATTCATTTCCCTTTAAGGCAGGAAAAAGTTCCCATTTCATAGAGAGTTCAACAAAAATATCATATTCCGCCCATAATCTGTAGAAATTGTTTATGTTGTAATAACCTGTGACTGTCCTAGCTGCTATAAAATTGTGATGTGATTTTTTACAAGGTTCAAATATATGCAAGTTATAAGAAAGTTATAATCAACTTCTTTGTCATTCCTGTTTCTCTTTACTAGAAGAGGTACCATTTTGCCCGTTGTAAGGGAAATAACTTCTATAAAAGAAAGCATAATTTTAGAATGTAATCAGGAATGTGCAAATGATATATTGGTTTTCCCTCTTTCAGAAAATAATGTACCACATGACGAGGGCTAAAGTTCACCAGCAGATAGATTCACCTATTTTTTGGTGAAACCGCCACGATATAACTGAAATATTGTTGAAAGTGGCGTTAAACACCATCACCTAAACCCCCTTTTGTGATTTTCTTTCAGGCTTTGGTTTTATCTCAAGTTTATTTTAACTTTACTGGCCTAGTTAGTATATTTCAATGCTTTTGTATTTTCGGTTATCAAAAATAAAATGTAAAACCGTAATTGTCAACATAACTTACCATAACAATACGAACCACTCTCAATGTGTCCAACCTTTAAATTCTAAACACGGAAATGACAACGAAATAATTGATAGAAATAAATGTTCTTGCTTGGGATAGGCACACAAATGTGGCAGGGTTAAACTGGTTAATGAGATGCCAACCCACCCTGTTAATTTCTTAATATCGAGTAGTCAAACAAAAATAAACCAACACTACTAAATCTTTACCATAATTCAAATGATCACACAATTTCACAACACAAGAATGGATAGCACACAATTAGGGTCAATGAAGGTTTAGGGTTATGATGTTTAACACCACTTTCAATATGATTTCGGTTATATCGTGGCGGTCAGATTTATTTGTGGTGGAATTCGGAGAAAACCAACGACCTGCCGCAAATAACTGACAAGTCACATCACATCATGTTGTATTGAGTACACCTCACCATAAGCGGAGTTCTAACTCATCACTTTAGTGGTGATGGGAACTGATTCCATAGGTAATTGAAAATCCAACTACCATACGATCATGACCACCACGTCCACTCAGTGTCAATGAATGCTCAGAGTTAATCGACTACAACTTATGAATATAGGATCTGTTGGCCTTTACTCTGGGGATAAGCAATCGCAATTGTTTACAATTCATATTTTTATTCACAAACAAATATACACTAATATGTACATGTAAATGAGAACATCAATATACATTGGCATTTGATTATTTATTCAGAGATTATGTTATTTGCCCTTGTCTGTAGGTAGTCTCCTTCAATGGAGTCAATTAACAATATTAAATGTTATTGATCACTGATGTTCTGGGTTTTCACTGTATTTTTCTTAAATATAAGATGACAAAGCAAAACAATAGGACATCTTATGTACCCGACAACTTTACCTATATTTTCAGCCTTTAAGGACACTTTAATTCTTAAGCAAGAGGTTGAATGAGAAGGAGAAGTCCAAAAAGAGAAGAAAAAATAGATCCGAATTGATTTGGTGATGAAATTAGCAGTAAAATACAAGATTTACTTGGTGTCATTACCAACACAGCCATGTCATGGCTGTTTACCAGTAGATGGTACCAGATTTAAAAAAAATTGAATTTGAAGACGGACTTAGTAAAAGGTAGGAGAGAGAACGTCATACCACAGACAGGAAAATGTCGTTTACCAGTTGTTGGTGTTAAAAATATAAAGAAGCGACCAACAACAGATCATCTTCCTCATATCAACGAAAAGGCAACGAGTATACGGGAAACAAAGGTAAAGAGTACACATGATCAGCGGAATGCCTCATATACAAGTTCATTTCAACCAAAGAAATCTCATGATAGATTCGAAACAATATATCGTATCTACTTATCACATAAAGAGAAGGTTATTTCCCCATGGATACATGGACCTTTCCTTTACATTCGAAGCACATATCCACGTGTACGACCTCCATTTAGGCCTAGCGGATACTAAGACATCTGGGATTACCTTTAGTTTATTCCATGGATATCTCATCAACAGTCACAATTTCGAAATGCAGATTCATATAGAGGCTAATTATATAACTAGAAACAACATATTTGATCATATACTTTTCATCAGTTGATCTTTGTTTATAAGTTGGTAACACAAACATATTTAAGAAGAGTTTGAAGATACCAATGGGATAATCAGAATCCATATATAGCAGAAGAAAAAACAACACAATGGCCACAAGAAAAAGTACAAAAGGACCATCAACGATCTACAAAACATACATATAAAACTAAATATTGCTTTCAATTTATATATATGCTATAATTTACTTTTACTATAGTTCTTTCTTAAAACATTTGAATAATAAATAAAAATAATAAAAATCAATTATGATTGACATAGAATATGATTTCCGTTTTTTTTCTTCTATTATTCAAATTTGTACTGATATAAATGATACCTCTGGAAAGTCTATATTTGTGTTGATGTTCTCAGGGTTAAAGGTAAAAGTCATGTCATTAAACACAAAACAGTAAACAGTGTTTGTATGATTGATTGATTGATGTTTAATGCTAACTTCGGCAGTGTTTCAAGTATATCTTGGAGTAACTGTATTTGTAGTATTTAGGGTCTATGTTGGGAATGATAGCATTTCCACATATCATTTAGCGAATACCGAAATGTGCCATTTGAATAGTGCTTTCATTCAGGAGGAGAACATAGTCAGTCTGCAGATTTCAGATTTAAATGTAGCGTTATCGCATGATGGAAAAAATTGCTTTTCCTCATTTGTAATTAGTATTCTAGCCTATTTTGAGAATTCACAGGACGAAAAGTGCATTACTAGTGCAACGCCTGTACTTGATTCAGTTTTGCATGATACACAGCTTTCGTTTGGAAATGATAGCATTTCCGAACCATTAAATAGTTTACAAAATAAAGTGTTTACAGAACACGCGGACCATATAATTGGAATTGACAACAGTTCACATACACAAGAGTGGCTGAACATCACCAACGTGTCGGAGCTAAGTGATATACAAGTCAACGCTGTACACAAAATGTTGTTAGGTGAAAGCTCAAATGAGACCGACGATAAAATTGATCATAATACCGAAGATGAACATTTGAAGCAAGGTATTGGCTTATTAAAACAATGTGATTTCAGTCCACATAGTATAAAATATTTACAATACGATGATCTTATTCTGAAACCACTTTATTGACTATCTAGAGAAAGGAACTTTGCCAAAGTTACACCGTGAAGCCCGAAGATTAATTTTACGCTCTACGAATGATATCGTGATCAAAAGTTTACTATATCATAGGAGAAATGCTAAATGTAGTCGAACATTTGACCATAAACCCAAATATCAATTGGTGTTGCCTAAAATACTTATAAAACCTGTATTAGAAATTTTTCATGACTCTCCTATGGGATGACACGGAGGTATCCAGAATACAGTAGATTTACTGAGTGAAAATGTCTATTTTGACAAACTACCATATATTGTGAGTGAATATGTTCAGTCATGCCACGATTGCCAAACGAGAAAAATGACTCAGGCCCACACAAAATCTGGCATTATTTCGTATAGTATTCCATCAGAGCCATTTCAAGTGTGCCAAATCGACCTTTATGGCCCATTGCATATGTCACAAAGAGCGCAACTACACATATTCTCCGCGATAGACATGTTTAGTAAGTTTGTATGCAATGTACCGTTACCGAATTGTGATGCCATGACAGTATCACAAGCTATGTTTGACTTGTTTTGTCAGTTTGGAGTGTGTAGTACTATTATTTCTGACAAAGGTAGCGAGTTTATTTCAAACTGCATCAATGAAGTGTGTAAACTACTTGAAATCAGGCAAAATTTACACCAAGCATGATCCATCATTACCTTGGGGCATGCGAGAGGACACATCGAAAATGCCATAGAATCAGAAACTGCCAACCCTGACAATGCTTTGGAATCTGAAGCATCGAAACCAAATCAGGCAGATAAACATACTAGTAGTTCACCTGCACAACCAGTTCGTCCAAATTTACGACGTACCACCAGCATTCGTAAACGTCATGGTCGGTTTCGTGGATCATCATTTAACTCAGAGGGTTCATCTTCCGATGGCCAAACTTCAACCGAGTCTGATTCATACTACAAAATCAAGCGAGTTTTAGCTCAATGGACCAGAAACGGTAAAACTGAATATCAAGTTCAATTTAAGGGTGAACCAGCACAGAACTTTATCTGGATTCCGTTTGATCAGTTAAATGCCTATGCACAAAGGGCAGTTCGAAATAAACCACCACCACGCGTGGAATAACTAACTTGATTTACGCAATATTTGTACAGTTACTATGCTTACTGTGGATCAAAGATTATTTACATGTATTCACACAGACAATGTTTTGCGGAAATGATTGCATTTCCGATTTCTCAAGCATATTATGATTTATACAGCAAACTTAAGTTTTAACGGCGGAAATGATTGCATTTCCGAATTTGAAAGGATATATACATTTCACGGAAATGATTCTAAAGGACACTGATCTACGTTTTACGGAAATGATTGCATTTCCTATTCTGAAGTACAACAATCATAGCACAGTCACACTTTGCGGAAATGATTGCATTTCCGATTTTCAATGATTATTATGTACATACATGATACGTTTTCAATTTTTCATAACTTTTTGTTGTCATTTTCAAATTCGTTTATCTTGACATTACTATGCATATTTTGGAATGTTAGAATTCGTGTGAACAAGTAGCAAGATTTTGAATTGTACAAAATTCAGTTAGACGTTAGCCAAATTTATTTGATCGGATAGGTGACTGAATATTATTCGCAGTTTCACTCATGCATTTCAAAGAAAAAGCCTAAACATTCATGACAAATTATTTGTGTAGTAGCACAATGATATTTTTGAATAATATTAGCTGTTTGCACCATGATCAGGGAAAGTAATTTTGCAAATTTTTGCACTCATTTTTGATGTTTTTATACCAGAAACATTCCCTTTATACTTCATGGCTAATTTTAAGCATTTCTGATGAATATTTTTCTTCATGTGACGATTGCTAATATCATAACCTTTATTCAATAGTTTGGGACTCTGCTGGTTACATCTGTAGAATACAAATCCCTATTTTGTTATTACCCTTATTTATAAGGCTTACTTCATATTTTGAAACTACTTTGCTAATACATGTAGGTTTGTGCGTTGAAAAGCACTGATTTTGTTTATATATGTCATGTTTTTCCGTACGTCCATCTAGACCATCAAAACAAACGGGGTTTGGTTTTTTTCAGCCGGGGCATGTTATATAGTGATATGGCATGGTCTAGAAGTTCGGACATATATATTGGAGTTATCTATCTTCACATGGTATTTGTATTTTATTTCTTAAGTCCGGAAATGGTTCCGTTCCGATGTCATTTTGTATTGTATATGAAATGTCTGTCTCTTTGCATGTAACATTTATTGTGAGCAGACGTATAAAATTGCGCTCCAGAAATAATTGTTTTATTTATTTGTTAAGGTGGAAGTGCCACTTTAGAGATGATAAGTTTTTTGGTGTTCGATATAGGTCGAAAACTTTTTCATAGAATTAAATGTTCCTTCAGTTTCCTTGGGTGTGACAATGTCCTCGATATATTGTCAATAGCTCTGTCTTAATAATTTTTGGATATGGTGTTTTATTTTCCTGAATATTTTTTTTGGTGTCAAGATTTCCATTTTTTTTAATTTTCTTATAAAATCTATCTCTCATTTGGAATGAAACATAGTTCACATCGATATGAAAATTACTTATGTTCATATGTTCACCTAAAACAATATTTCATCATTGTAAGGACCCACCAGCACCGATCAGGACCATATCACCAGCACAAAACATTCTATCGCAGGTTATCTAACCTACCGTGTTCTTGTAAGAATACAGGTACGGAAGTATTTTTGATATGTGCTTCCGAATCTATTTTTTTCTTGGTCCATGGATTTATAGAATTTTACATTTTAGAAATTTTGCACAGCGTGTTAATATTTGTTATATACTTTTTACGGACATCGAAAAATTATTTGCATTTAAAAGATTTATTATAGAAATTTGTTATACTATTGAATGTTTGCGCAAAGACAAAATTTGCACAATATTCGATGGAAGAAATACGGAACAGGCCCGTAATGATTAATGTCTAGAAATCATTAACATTTGCCGACTTTGATAGTGCATTTTAATTTTTCAGTCCAACTTGAACAGTAATCAGTGAGTTTGAAAGCAACTTTGATTAGGCAGCTTATTGCTTCTGAAGAAAGGTGGTGATGCGATCATCGGCTACAGTTATGCGGAGCATGCAATGCTTAAGTTGCCTTTGTCAGATTGCATATATACACACATTCAAATTCAATTGCCTTTTTTGAACTTTGAATTCCAATCCTCAAAAATTTATGAATTATACATTATTCATTTTTAAGCCAAAATAGAGGCCACACCAAATTGATTTTTAGTTCTTTTGATTTTAGATCTCTTTTTACAATGTTTAATTTTATGGGGGGAATTATTATTCACCTAACTTTCGGAGGAGAAAATCACTTGTTGCTCTCAAATACTGAAACGCGGGCGCTAACGTAGATTTGGAGTTGGATAACATTGCCGTCAGAGGTGTTACGATTGTTTTCTCTACACATAAATGTCAACTTCATAATATCCTATATGGTGTTTACATCTCGCAATTGATTCGCTATGCAAGGGCCAGTAGCAATTATTCTGATTTCCTGAAACGTCATCTTCATCTGAGAAACAGGCTACTGGACCAGGGCTATGCAAAGATTCGCCTTATTCGATCTCTTAAAAAGTTTATATTCCGATACCAAGATCTTGTCGAAATATATTCCGTCTCTGCAGAGACGATGATAAACGATGCATTTTCATCAAATGAAAATGTATAAAGATAAGGAAGTCAACAAATATGTCAAAAATATTCTTTTATAAATGTGTGACGTAAAATTGTTTTTGACATTTGCTTCACTGGGTTTGGTACTGCTTTGACAACTATTTTACCTATTTTGTTCCAGTATTGTTATAAATACTGTTATAGTGACAGCCGAAACCTTTGAGCCGTAATGAAAGCGGGAGGTTTGGCGCTTTAAAATCTGATTCAACCCACCATTTCTTTAGAAATGCCTGTACCAAGTCGGGGTCATTCACAAAATCAATGTCGAAATAATGCTAGACTTGAATGTTATCAAAGTCACAGTCTTGGTCACAAAGCTAGACGTTGTTGTTGAATGAACTCAAATCAATTCAGTCAAGAACGTCATTGGGAACATTATGATTACCCACCGCATTGGCACTAGGAAAACGGTGAAGAAGAACAGAGCGATTTGACTTCAATCAATCCATTTAATTTACTTTTAAATACTTTGTGTTCAAATTGTGAAAATGATCCTTTTGATTGCATTTGTTGTATTTCTGTTAATTCTATTAGAAATTGTAAATCTTCCACTGATGTCAGGTTAAATAGATCAAATGAAAACGTAAGAAGTCAAAACCAGTCTTCTAGGTTTACTGATAAGGATGACTGTTCTCATAGTATGTCTAAGAATTACCATGGCCATGCGGATACTTTTAATCAAAATGAAAATAATATTTATGGTTATACAGGTTCAAAAGGTCCTAAAAAACATGTCAAAATATTCAACATATTTTACCAAAATTGGATGAATTCAAATATAATATTTGTAATATAAAAGATGAGTTTAAACCACATATATTAGGCATGTGTGAAACATTTTCAAATGAAGTAAAATGCAAAAAGAATTCACGCGAATTGGTTGATTGATATTTTACATATAATAGAAGATAGAACGAAAAAAAATGGGGGTGTTTGGATTGTATATTTTAAATGATTATGTAAAGCATGAAAGGAGAGTATAATTAGAATCACAGAATACTGAATCTATGTGGTTTGAAAAATTTCCAAAAGATTTCAACATCAAAAATCCTTTTTATTGTGATTCGGTTCCAACATGTTGACTAGGAACTGACTAATGAACCTGTCGTGAGTCACTGACAAACTTTATCACATTATGTTGTATCGAGTACACCTCGTCTAAACGGGGTTCGAACTCACAACGATAGTGGTGATATGCACTGATTGCATAGGTAGTTATAAATCCAACTACCATACGATCACGACCAGGGGCATATTTTGCTTTGAAGATGTATGTATTGTTTGAACTTGTATTTGTTGTATTTTCTTATTATTGTTTTGAGGACCACAGGGAAGATTAGATTATTGTTGCTAACTGTGTTACCCTCTTGAAATAAAGTAATTACTTACTTACTTACTTACTAAGCACAAGAACAATGGTTCCAGACGTAGATACGAGTTCCATGACGTCAGCAACTATTAGCAACACAAAGCTTTTAAAATGTGGACACCATGAAAAAAACAACCACGAGACAAAACATAAAAAGTAAAGATACAAAGAAGAATAAGAGGTTGAATGAGAAGGAGAAGTCAAAAAAAGAGAAGAAAAAATAGATCCGAATGATTGATGATGAAATTAGCAGTAAAACACAAGATTTACACTAAAGTGATGGTTGACAATTCCACTAACCACAAACATGATGAACTATAGCTGCAGAACCATAGCTCTAATGGTCGTTATGATATTTTTTCATAGGTGCTGACGGAAAAATCATCAGAGCTACAGTTCCGCAGCATGATCAAATCCCACTGCTTCACAATTAACTCCCATTACTCCTGGTAGGAGTTAAGTGTGTGGTTGTTGCTTAACGCCAAGTACACACTTTACAGCTATATCAAGAGAACACATTACATTTTGATGAGATGGTGATGATCTCTACTTTGTTATAGACCTACATGCTCTAAGCTGGATTTGTGATAGTGCTAGCTCACTGAAACAACAGTCCGCGGGTAAGCATGTACCTCTATTCGGACACATTATCCAGATTTCGAACAAATCAATCTTTGCTTAGAGGAGAAGAAGTTAATACAAATATATAGTCTGGTTCGGCCCTACCCCTGTCAATAAGAAAACAACAAAAGCGATAGATATATTTTTCCTGGCTTGTAGCGAACCCCCCCCTTTTTATTTTTTTTATATCATGTGTTTTTCTCCCTTAGTGAGACACAAGTGTTGTTATTTTTTTCTGGTTGGCAGTAATTATCACCTAAATAATAGTTCATTATGTGTTTCAAGATCAGTTCGTCTGTTTTCTCTCTCTCATAATTTATATGTCCTAGGTCAGCCATATGGTGTTGTGTACATGTTGTAAAATTAGAAACGGCTAGAAATTAACTTAGAATCTTCATCATACAGAAATAATGTACATCAAACGATTGGAACGGGTTTTCCGGAAGACGTCATTGGTCCGACAGTTCACAGGAGTCTCAAATTATGCCTATTGTGTAATTGGATAAGATCGCTGGCCAATGGGAAGATTGTTGGTCATGAAATTTATATTGCCCAGTGATCTTAATCTTATATTCCCCCCATGGATATTGCCATTGCGGCATTGCCCAACGATATTACCCTATTTATAACCCGCATCGGTCAGAGATCTTCCCATTGCCCAACGATATTACCCCTTCAATTTCAGTCTCCAATTCCCATTGACCGGCGTTCTTCCCATTACTGGCCCAGTGATCTTCCCCCATAACCAAATGAATATGATTTCAGAATCCATATTCCCATTGACCGGTAATCGTCCCATTGCCCAGTGAGTTCATGCCCTATAACTAAATAATATCAAGACAATCTATAATATCTTGTGATTTTCGATGTACTGGCAATTTCGCATTTTATAATTTTTCTGCTGATCTCATATTGATATTAAATAATTTTGCTTTTAAGAATATAGTTTTTGGAACTACAAACCATCATATAATTTCCATTAAAGTTGTGAGTTCATCACCCAGAGGTAATACATGGGGGTACGAGGAAACAGTATCTTTATTAGAGGTTTGGGCAGAGGATACAATTCAAAGACAACATAAAATTTAATCGATTCGAGATCGAATCATATGAGCAGTGTGAACAGTGGTTATTACCGGAAACGATTGCAATCGGTTCGAGATATATCCAATCTGAACACAAAGCGGTTTCAAACTGAATCGAACTAACCTAAACCGATCGCAATTGATCTATATGTGAACACGGTCTAAGACCACATATTTTATGGGTCTCAAATTAGACCGATTGCGATCGATCTTTCTTTGGTGTGAACATTGAAATCGATCTCGATCGATCTAAATACGCTTAGTGTGAACAGGGTCTAACTGAAGCATTTGACATCCATTCACAATTCATGCAGCAATGCACAAAAATAAAAACGTAGATCAGATATCAAATTTAGTGTGCACAACGCATTTCTTGAATAACCTTCATCAGGTACGCTCAATGTCAAAATACTGTAAAGCCAAATTGCAATACCATGGGCATCAATAGACCTTTTGCACATGTTTGACTTGATTCTAAAATTATATGTTTTTATTGTAGTTTTCTCTAATGTTTATTCATTTCCCTTTAAGGCAGGAAAAAGTTCCCATTTCATAGAGAGTTCAACAAAAATATCATATTCCGCCCATAATCTGTAGAAATTGTTTATGTTGTAATAACCTGTGACTGTCCTAACTGCTATACAATTGTGATGTGATTTTATACAAGGTTCAAATCAACTTCTTTGTCATTCCTGTTTCTCTTTACTAGAAGGGGTACCATTTTGCCCGTTGTAAGGGAAATAACTCCTATAAAAGAAAACATAAATTTAGAATGTAATCAAGAATGTGCAAAAGATATATTGGTTTTCTCTCTTTCAGAAACAAATGTACCACATGACGAGCGGCTAAAGTTCACCAGCAGATAGATTCACCTATTTTTGGTGAAACCGCCACGATATAACTGAAATATTGTTGAAAGTGGCGTTAAACACCATCACCTTAACCCCCTTTTGTGATTTTCTTTCAGGCTTTGGTTTTATCTCAAGTTTATTTTTACTTCACCTGCCTAGTTAGTATGCTTTTGTATTTTCGGTTATCAAAAATAAAATGTAAAACCGTAATTGTCAACAATATAACTTACCATAACAATATGAACCACTCTCAGTGTGTCCAACTTTTAAATTCTAAACACGGAAATGACAACGAAATGATTGATAGAAACGTATGTTCTTGCTTGGGATAGGCACACACATGTGGCAGGGTTAAACTGGTTAATGAGATGCCAACCCATCCTGTTAATTTCTTAATATCAAGTAGTCAAACAAAAATAAATCAACACTACTAAATCTTTACCATAACTCAAATTATCACACAATTTCACAACACAAGAATGGATAGCACACACTTAGGATCAATGAAGGTTTAGGGTTATGATGTTTAACACCACTTTCAACAATATTTCAGTTATATCGTGTGGGTCAGATTTATTTGTGGAGGAATTCGGAGAAAACCACCGACCTGCCGCAAGTGACTGACAAGTCACATCACATAATGTTGTATTGAGTACACCTCACCATAAGCGGAATTCGAATTCAGCACTTTAGTGGTGATAGGAACTAATTCCATAGGTAATTGAAAATTCAACTATCATACGATCATGACCACCACGGCCTCTCAGGGTCAATGCATGCTCAGAGTTAATCGACTACAACTGAAGAATGTAGGATCTGTTGGTCTTTACTCTGGGGATAAGTAATCACAATTATTCACAATTCATACTTTTATTCACAAACTAATATACACTAGTACATGTAAATTAGAACATCAATATAGGCTATTCTCTCTATAAATTTTTTTTATAATGCCTATGCACATGGTCAATTAATTAAGAAATAAATCATGGAAGCCAGAATGTGTTTTGAGTTTTAACATGGGTTGGCGGATATTAGTATTTTATCCCGAGCTGGAGGCGAGGGATAAAAATTGACTAATATCCGCCAACCCATGTTAAAACTCAAAACACTTTCTGACTTCCATGATTTATTTCGATTCTGATATGTCTAACAGTACAAATACAGTAGTATACTTTGATTGGAAGATGGTAATTTATATTTACGTTTGCGGAAAATGTCGCACACAATTTATGCTGCCAAATTTGAGCAGACGATAATTCATCAACATGTACATTTATGACGGGAAAGTCAGTCACATGCACCGGCACATGTGCTAATGAGATTATACCCAATCGGTAAATCGCTGGTTTGTTTACAAAGCGAAAGGAGGACGTCATGTTCGAATTCCCTGTTTACTATTCCGTCGTCTCAGGGGAAACATTTTAAGGCCATATTTTAACTGCAAAACAGATGGAAGTACAATGTATAAGCATTGGGAAAACCTCATTCAAAGACATCGTTTTAGAATTACATGAGCTAGTTAGGTAGACCTGCATTCGACCAGTTGTGTGAGTAGTATATGGGGACAACTCAAGTCGTATTTGCGGGGGTGTTGTGCGGGGTGCTACCGGAAGTCACGTGACCGGACCCCTATCCGGAAGTATGTTCTGCGCATGCGCAGCAGAAAGTTGATCAATATCCACCCTAGTGGGGCCTTTTCACCGGAACTGGCGTCACGTGACTTCCGGAAGTCACGTGTCCGGAAGTATGCTTTACGCATGCCTGGTTTCCCCCCGCGTTTTTTCATAGTAGTACAGTAGCAACATGGCTACCGAATGTGACTGACCAAAGGTCACTTGAGCCCTTCAGGGTTGTCTTGGGTGTGGTTGGGGTGTTCTCTAGGGCGTCCGCGTCCTATTTTCATTTTCTAGCCCTTTCACTGGTTATCTTCCCGCCATTTTATTTTCATAATTACATTATTTATTTAGCAGGAGGAGGGGGTGTGGGGTGGATTTCCGCGTCCTATATTTAGCATGGTTACCGGAACTAACCCTGGTTATCTGCCCCCTTTTATTTCCATATAGTGTCTATATATATATAGGTTGTGTAGTACGCCAAGTATTTCTACTTTGCTAAGAGTACATTTGAAAATGTCCACCTGCAAAAAGTTTTTTTTTATATTTTTACACTTTTAATGTTTAGAAAAACAAATAAGATAACAATTAACAAAAATAAAAACGATAAATTCCATGGTCGATTTGTAATTACTTGCGGTCAGTTTTTTGTTGGTTTTTTTTGGTATTGTGAGGATCTATTTTAATTAAATTATACCAGATTTGAAATACTTGTATTGTGACATGTATATATTAATGAATTACTTATTTAACCCTTACATGTCCAAAAAGCCTAAATTTTTCCAAAGAGCCTATTCTTAGGCTTTTCAAACCACCCCTCGAGTGCCAACGTCCTATTTATAAGCTTTGTGTAAAGCCTCATTCATCGATGACGTCACTGTAAACATGACGTCACAAGTTCAATGATAGCGCCATTCTGTAATACCTGACTACCGATGAAGAGACCAGCAGCACCTGAATCAGGACCCAACCCGAAGCAGCGACGTACCGTGTCACCACCAACAAATACCCACCAAGAAAAGAGCCGAATTGCAGCCGACATGGAGGTTCTACCTGACGATACCGACACCAGAGCATTGCATAGACAGCATTGGCAGTCCATTCGGACAGAGGAAGCGACCGGCAACCGTGTCCAAGACAGACACAACTTTACCTTGCATGAGATGACAGAGTCCACCTTTACAGAGATAGTTCATCGGATCTTTAGAGAACAGACCACCGCTTTCAAGATCAACGTGTCGTTTGGTTTTATCCTACGACATATGCAAACCGGTGAACTACGTTACTACCATTCCAGCCAGAACAAATATCTAGACGAACTACAAGGCCAAGACATATTGGAGTACATCCGAAAACAGAGATATGACCTGGGAGAAGACGTCTACGTCATCATCAAAGCCCATCAACTGACAATTCATATCAAGAAGTACTTCGTGCCTAATGGAGAATGGACATTGCATCCTACGAAGAGAGGAGTGACCCTGAGTCTTTACGAATGGAAAGAACTGAAAAAACCATACCTTTATTTGAAGACAGAGAGCCAAAACTGAGGACAATGGACAATAAAGTGACTGGAGAAGATTAAATGAAAGAGACTGAGAAACAGAACTTAAAGTGAACAATAAAATATGAAATTTGATTTCTGTGTTAGTCACAAGTACACCCAAAGGGACCTCCTCCTCCTCCTCCGCCCTCCCTCCTTCCTCCTCCTCCTCCTGCTCAATAAATAATGTAATTATGAAAATAAAATGGTGGGAAGATAACCAGTGAAAGGGCTAGAAAATGATAATAGGACGCGGACGCCCTAGAGAACACCACAAGGACACTTCCGAAGGGTCACGTGACCTTCGGTCACTACGGGTGTTGTGCAGCTTCCGGTTGCGCATGCGCACACACAAGGGCACCCCGAAGGGATCAAGCGATCTTGGTTGACATCCGGTAGCCATGTTACTACTGTACTACTACTAAGAAAAAAACGCGGGGAAAAACCGGGCATGCGTAGCACAGCACCCCCGCAAATACGACTTCAGCTGATTGATTGATTGATTGATTGATTGATTGGTGCTTAATGTCCAGCGAGCAATTTTCAGCTATATTCAGGACGAGAACATTAAAAAATTTAAACGCCACTGGACTCGAAACAAGGAAAGGTGATGGGTAGGGACGGATAATTTTGCCAGTGCAACAGGTCTTTTATGGACCACTCATCATGAGCATAATGCTCATAATGAGCTGTTACACTGGGTTCTTTAACGTGCGGAGAGGGTGGCAATCTCTCAACACGGGACCTCGGTTTTATTTACGTCTCATCCGCAGGACGGGTTGGTTGTGAATTTCTACATCCCACACAACCGACGGACGCCCCTTCAAGCCGAAGAAACTCTCGGTCCCATTTCTATACCCCGGGGTTCCCGCGGGGTTGACCCCTTTTAGAGGACTAGTGCCTCTAGGGCGGAGAAACCTGGTGCCTATTCTACCCACGGCACACCCTCTATGAGGGGGGTTGTATAAATAAAAGAAACATTAAAAAGATAAAAACCATACATCTAGAACATGTTATATAACTATATTTTTGTATATAAATCAATTTCTTTGAAAAATTGTGTCGCCTGCGACATTTGTAAATAAATTAGATAAACTGTTGGCATTGTAGAATGTCTGCCGAACATCGGCAACATCCACACAATCAATCAAGACATGTTTTAATAAAAAATTAGAATTACACGGAATACATTCCGGTCGTTCCTCGGTATTTAACAAATAGCTATGAGTAAGTCTACTATGACCTATACGACATCTGGTCAAGACTACCTGTTCCTTCCGATTTTGACCGTAAGAACAAGGAGTCTTGCCAACTAGAGAATGCATTTCGTGTAATTTGTTATGAATTTGCTGGTCCCATCTATCTTGCCAACGTTTTAAAATATATTTCACTATAAAAGGTTTAATATCTGTATAAGGAATAGAACAATTGGATACATGATCATCCAATGCGTTCTTAGCTTCCCGGTCAACGACTGTGTTCCCATGAATACCTATATGACTAGGGATCCATGTGAAAATTACATGTTTACCAATAGCAACAAGGCTTTTATAAATTTCAACAATTTTTAAAATAAAAGGGTTTTGAGTTTTACAACTCTCAATTGCTAACAGGCAAGAAAGAGAATCGGAACAGATCATGAATTTACTCTTTTCAGAAGAGGCAACGAACTTCAAGGCAAGAAGTATTGCATTAGCTTCTGCACTGAAGATCGAACTGGCAGACGGAATTCGAGCAGAGTAGACCTACTGTCCAAAAACAGCTGCCGACGCTACTCTATCACTATCCTTTGAACCATCAGTATATATTGCACAGTATTCAGATGTTATCGATCTAATTTCAGCAAAATGTTGCTGAATTAGTAAAGGGTTTGTTTCTGATTTTTTGTGTTGTGTAAGTTAAAAGTTAAAAGTAGGTTTTGGATTTAACCATGGAGGGTTTTCAGGAATTACAATAGGTGCTATTTCATCCAAATTTATATCAGAATTTTCAAAATGTGTATTTACTCGGAGCCCAAAAGGTTGAATTGTATTGGGTTGTTTATCATAAACATTTTCATATAGAGGATTAAAAACACAGTCATTTGCAGGATTTGAAGGATAAGCCTTCAATTTGGTTGCATACTGCATACCAAGTTTGATACGTCTGTTTTCAAGGGAAGGCTCGTTTGCTTTAACATACAAACTCTCAACTGGAGACGTTCTGAACGCTCCAAGTGAGAGTCGTAATCCTTGATGATGGACTGTATCTAGCAACTTGATATACGATGGACGGGCTGAACCGTAAACGATACATCCGTAATCCAATTTGGATCGAATCAACGATCTATATAAATTTAATAAAACCGTGCTATCCACACCCCAGTCGGTACTGGAAACAAATTTTAAAATATTAAGAGCTTTAAGGCTATTATTTTTAAGCATTTTAATATGGGGTAGAAAGGTAAGTTTACTATCAAAAAGAAGACCTAACAATTTAGTTTCTGAAACTATTTTAATAGGGGAATTATATAATTTTAACTCCGGGTCTGGATGGAGTCCTCTTTTATTACAAAAGTGCATTCCTAGAGTTTTTGAGATGGAGAATTTAAATCCATTCTCCATTGCCCATTTTTCTATCTTATCTAGACATAGTTGTAATTGTCTTTCAATGTTGTTCATATTCTTGGCCCGATAACATATCAGGAAGTCATCTACATAGAGAGAACCCTCAATGTTATCGTTTAAAACTTTAGCAAGACTGTTTATTTTAATACTGAATAATGTAACAGAGAGGATGCTTCCCTGGGGAACTCCCATCTCTTGTTCCTGAATGTCAGAATAGGTTGAATTAACTCTGACATTAAATTCTCTGTCAGATAGAACTTTGAAATGAAATTAGGTAGCTTACCTTTCAACCCCATATCAAAGAGGTCTTTTAAAATGCCATATTTCCATGTTGTGTCGTATGCTTTTTCTAAATCGAAAAAGATAGACACAGCATGTTCCTTTTTGACAAAGGCGTTTCGAATAAAAGTGTCAAAACGAACAAGATGATCTAATGTGCTTCTACCTTGACGGAATCCACACTGTATATTGGACAAGAGTCCATTGGATTCAAGAAACCATACAAGGCGAGCATTGATCATCCTTTCCATGGTTTTACACACGCAACTAGTTAGTGCAATAGGCCGATAATTCGACGGTTCGGAATGGTCTTTACCAGGTTTTGGAATAGGAATGACATTAGCTAATTTCTAAATTGATGGCAAGTCGCTTGTTTCCAAAATGTCATTCATGAGATCTAAAAGAACTTGAAGTGTCGATTCCAGAAGATGTTTGAGAAGCTGGCAATGGATATCTTTGCAGTGTCATGCGCCTTATCCAACGATTTTCTCAATTCATCTAACGAAAACTGGCGATTGTATTCCTCCAAATTCTTTGATTTAAAATTCAATTTAGTTTTTTCCTTTTGCCTTTTAAATTTTTGAAATTCTGGATCGTAATTTTGGGTAGAAGAGTTTTGTGAAAATATTTGGCCTAATCTAATTGAAATGAGCTTTCCCCATATACTACTTGTGTGGAAGTACATTGACTGTGACTGTGATGATGAGATCAAAAGCTTGTTTTTTTCTGGTAAAACCAATTACCAGTTTAGTTTCTGATTTTCTGAAAGTCTAACAATTCAAATATAAAGGCGTTAAACATCGGCATTTGATTATTT
This sequence comes from Bathymodiolus brooksi, assembly GCA_963680875.1. Taxonomy (NCBI): domain Eukaryota; kingdom Metazoa; phylum Mollusca; class Bivalvia; order Mytilida; family Modiolidae; genus Bathymodiolus; species Bathymodiolus brooksi. Next base: position 71,974,872 of record OY804576.1, on the reverse strand, counting down.
ATTCAGAAATTATTTCATTTGCCCTTGTCTGTATGTAGTCTCCTTCAATGGAGTCATTAACAATATTAAATGTTATTGATCACTGATGTTATGTTTTTTTTTCAATGTGTTTTTCTTAAATATAAGATGACTAAGCAAAACAATAGGACATCTTATGTCCCCCACTACGTTACCTATATTTTCAGCCTTTAAGGACACTTGAATAATTCTTAAACAAAAAATCGGATTGAATCCAGATTCCAATTTAATCTGCATTTTATGGTCATACGTCGTTCGTTAGTTTTATCCTTTAGTAATTTCTTGGAAACCATGGGGGACAGACATGCATGGAACCTGACTTGATGGTATCAGATAATACTCCACCACATTAATTTCCACTTTCAGTGTTCAACTTTTCTGGGATGCAGGAGTATTTAATTAGTGACCGGGAAAGAAAATGAGTCAGAGAAACATTCTAAAATAATTTTATCAGTGTTGTTCAAATAAAATCACGGCCCGGTCGGTATATTTAAATGTGGTAGTCTAAAAGAGAAATATCTCGAGAGTGTAACGATATAATTGGGTCAGCGAAAGGATCACAAATAAGCGAAAAATATTGAGGCGAAGTGGGGAAGTGGAAAAGGGCAGATATTTACCTTGAAGTAAGGAAGTGGAGGAGGCTTATATTTTTTGAATGAGCAAAGTGCCTGTGCCACAAGGAACCAAACAAACAAACAAACAAACGAAAAAAAAACCGGCTGAGGTCTCTTATTAGCATTTCATTGTGCATTATGGGATTCCCGATCGAATCTATTCCGATCAAGGGATCAATTTCAAGTCGACGAAAATAAAGGAGTTATATGCAGCTTGACAAGGTTGACTTTAATAAATCTCGCAAAACCATCTATCATCCCATGAGCAATGGTATGTGCGATAGATTAAACTGAACACTCTGGATATGATGGGTATCCTTGATGCAGACAAGAAAATACAGGTACAATGTAAGATAGAAAGCTTACTCGGCACCGTTGCCCATGCCTACAACTATACAAGACACGAGTCTACCAGTTTTCTTCACATTTCCCCATTACACACCAATCAATGCCTGAGTGTCCTTTCCGGGAAAATAAAACTTGAATAATGTGTATGACAAACGTATAAATATTAAGTTTTTTAATCATATTTTCCTGTTTTGTATTCGCTTAGATACAAAATGATTTTTATCAGAATAATTTTGATATGGATTTCTGTTTATGAAGTAAAAAGCTCGGGTTTGTGTTATCGTACGGAGTAAGTATACGTTTTTGTTATTTATCTGAATTTTGTGTTTCATGATGGCGAAAAGTGGCCCAAGACTGAATGTTCCCATCTTGTAAGAATACTTCGAACACATCAAAGGGGGATAATCATAAAGCTTTAAATCGAAAGGCAGACAATGCTACGGTAAAAAGGAAAACAAATGACAAGCAATGGCGACAAAACACTACACTGAAAACTAAATAATGAACAACACGAACCGCACAAAAAATCAGGGGCGGTCTCAAGTGCTCCGGTATGGCAAGCAGTTCTTGCTCCATAATGGTCAATAACATGGGTTTCACCAGTGGCGTATCTAGGGTATGGCATCTAGGGCATGTGCCCGGGGCACCACTTGAAGGGGACGGCACTGAGAGGTCTTAGCGCCTAAGGTTCCCATAAGGGAACGTCCTAAAAAAGTTTTTTTTTGTATGTTTTTCCTGATGTATAAATATGGATGTTTATATGTATATTAGCGTTTTATTTTGTTGGATAAGGGAATGAAATCGATTTTAAAATTCGGTCAACGATAGATGGATGTCGCCATTTTGAAGGCATCTCGATACCAATTATCGCCATGATATAACTGAAATATTGTTCAAAGTGGCGTTAAATACCATAAACCCCAATTATCACGTGATGTCTAAATACCACCACGCCCAAAAACAAGCGTGACAAACCGGGGTCCTCATTCAGTGTCGATATGGCTTGTCAGGCGTAATTCTTTTTATTTTTCTTATTATTCTAAATATATGAATTTATTACACAATCACTTTTTGCAGATTTATGTTTTGTTTCTATATACTTATGGCAAAACAAACGAATCGGAGAAAACGGTCCGTCTTTAATGAGACACATTTACAAAAGATTTTTTTCGAAAATTGAAGAACTACGAAACTATGTGAAAAAAAAGAACGGACATCGGAACAATGCCATGAATTCGTAAAAAAATAAAAATAGGCCTATTCTACGGGGTAAAATTGTTTTAATGATATTATTTATAAGATCGCACTTTGTAATCGATCGTTCATGCACTACAATAAAGCTACACATAAGCTCTGCTTCTTAGCTAAAAGCACAGAAAGTTACAGGGTAGGAAGCCATAAAATTGAGAGGATTATGTAAACATATAATGTGTAATAGTTTTCATTTGACAATTACAGACGATGAGTATTATAAATACTTTTAAAGTTTATTATACACAACTTCAGGGTACATCTCTTACGTAATATAATAATTTGTTTATGGAAATACAATATTCTTATTCGCCAACAGTAAAAAGATTAATCTGTTTTCATAACGGTTATTTCTGATTTGAACAAAGCGTAACATATTATATGTCTCTGCGTAAAGAAAACATTTTTTGTTTATTTTAATCACGTCTTTCGAACTGGCGGACCCTTTTGATTAATCTCAGAATAGTCATAAAAATATGGTTGTTGTTTTTATAAGGAAAAATTGCATACGAATGGTTTTTGTATATTTTGCTTTTTGGGGTTTGCAAGAATAATTTTCTACCCTGCTTTACTTCATAATTTTGGTTGTTACTATATCTATTCTAATGAGGCATAAACAAAATCAAGATAAAAATGAACAATTCAATATAACATACGATCTTAAGATTTTTTTGTGAAAATAGCCCCAGAATCATTGCTGCATCAGGCGCGGATCCAGCAGTTTTGAAAACGGGGTCCCAGGCTCTTGTTTGCCAATTTTTACCCAAATTATACACGAATTTTACTAAATTGTCGAACACCCCCTCGATCCGCCAGTGTGCATTAATACGCACACATTCCTAATCTATACTTGATCAGGGTCGTGTATTTTGATCACCTATCAGAACCTTTAAAATGTGCATTGCATCTCCTATTCTAGTCACGGGTAGCGTTAACGGGTCACAAAATGTGTATTGCGTTTCTGATTATTGCCAAAGATTGTGACACATGTATTCAAGTATTCGGTCAGAGTCCCGTCGACCGGATGTAAAATGACACTTGTATATTCTGCCTGGCGACTTCCTGTGTGGACCTAAACTCATTACGCATTATTAGGTACCCTGCTGAGTGAACCGGTGTGAATGTACCTGTCGTTTTCAGAATGAAAATAAAAATAAGTAAATCCCGCCTTTCACTTCTTATTTCAGGAATTATCTGCCTTAATTTATTGAAGAATAAAATATTTAAAATTAAAATATGGTCTCTCGCTTCTGAAAATACATGAAAAATATAAGATATATATTTTCCGCATAATATTTTACGTTTCGTTCATCAAAAATGACAAACAAACAAAAAAAGGAAAAGAAATTAACATTTTTAAATCACTTGCTCGCTCCAACGCTTTTAGCACAAAATCCGAAGAACAAGAAGTAAATTTGGAGTTTCTTGGAGTGGCATACATATTTCAGACAAAGAAGAACAGGTTTGGGATATTCACTCGAACAGTGATGAATGGTGGCTAAAATAAGTCTTTAAAAATGTTTCATTAAGATTATACACATGTACGAAAATCAGGGTTTTACGCCACTTTCAACAATATTTCATGTATATCGTGACAATCTGTTTTATTGGTGAAAACCAGAGTATCCGGAAAACGGAGAAAACCACCGACCCGTCGCAAGTCACTGACAAATTTTATCACATAATGTTGTACACAATGTATTATGTACACCTCGAATGAGCGGGATTCGAACTCAAAACGTTAGTGGTAATAGGCAATGGTTGCATAGGTAGTTGTAAATCCAACTATCATGCGATCACAACCACGACGACCCCACGAATATCAGAGTTGAGGTGATATGATAACTATTTTCAAATGTATTTCAGAATTGTTAATGGGAAGACTATTGTGAAGATATTTTGCTGTCCTAATTTTTATTTGGATAACACTGACTGTCGAGGTATGTTGTGTTCCTTGTTAACTGTCAACTTCACAACATTAACAAGGAAGTACCGACAAATGCTTAGTATATTGTTTATGAATCGCCATAAACCAACTGACATGCACTTGACCTAGTATTTACTCCATTCCACTTATCTGTATCCATGATAAGTAAAAACATGTAAAGAAAGATAACTCGAAAAACATATAGGGCAGTGAAGATTGTGAAACATGCTTAAATTTTATTCATCAACAATGCACAAAAATACACCAAATTAATGGTCCATTCGTTTGGAACTGAACAGGAAAACGGTTATTTAAACCATACGTGTACGTTTGTGACCGGTCACGTTTACCAAAAGAATACAAATTTGCGGTCGGTTACCCGGAACCCATTGTTAAAAATGGAAACAAATATAGCTCTGTTGGAGCTGTTGGAGGAAGAGACATTCACAAACTTCTGGACTGATGTTGAAATTGTAATAATATTCCTAAAACTGTCTTTAAATCATTTATGGGGTAAAATCCATCCAATAATATAAAGGGGAGGTTTTTTAAATCCCATTATGGTCCATTCGTTTGGAACTGAATAGAAAATCGGTTATTTAAACCATACGTGTACGTTTGTGACCGGTGACGTTTACCAAAAGAATACAAATTTGCGGTCGGTTACCCGGAACCCATTGTTAAAAATGGAAACAAATATAGCTCTGTTGGAGCTGCTGGAGGAAGAGACATTCACAAACTTCTGGACTGATGTTGAAATTGTAATTATATTCCTAAAACTGTCTTTAAATCATTTATGGGGTAAAATCCATCCAATAATATAAAGGGGAGGTTTTTTAAATCCCATTATGGTCCATTCGTTTGGAACTGAATAGAAAATCGGTTATTTAAACCATACGTGTACGTTTGTGACCGGTGACGTTTACCAAAAGAATACAAATTTGCGGTCGGTTACCCAGAACCCATTGTTAAAAATGGAACCAAATATAGCTCTGTTGGAGCTGCTGGAGGAAGAGACATTCACAAACTTCTGGACTGATGTTGAAATTGTAATTATATTCCTAAAACTGTCTTTAAATCATTTATGGGGTAAAATCCATCCAATAATATAAAGGGGAGGGTTTTTTAATGCCCGATAGGCTTACAGTAACTCAGTGGCAAATGACAATCGGGATAAAAGAGCACATTTAAAGATATAACACAATGATAAACCAAATAAATGAATTTTACTATGTTGTTGTCTTCTATATGGCATTTTGCACATCGCAAAACTAGTTCCTTGCTCATCTCCACCATTTTGAATTTGGTAAGTAACCGTATAAACCGAAGTCAGACTGCGGTTCACTCTGTTTACGACCGGAAAACCGGTTTATTCCAAACGAATGGAAATGGTTCGTGAACGTTCAAACCGGTCGAATGGTTTGTTCCAAGCGAATGGGCCATTGTGTATGTTAATTTCAAAGAGTATGGGTGCTGCGGCATAAAAGATGAGGATCACTTTCTCCATGATTGTCCCATTCTTAATTCTAAAGAGAGGCTTGTGATAACTGCCATGTTCAAACTCCAAACTGCTTTATATAATGAGAGAGTACTCATCCATAGGTATACCACTATCAATAGTTTATAGCTACATTAAATTTAAGTAAGTTGGATTGCCTCCCCTTGTAATTTTTCAGATCATACTGTGTCGTGTGTGTAATCAGTTTGCTTGTTTGCTATGTATATATCAGTTTTATTTTTTACTCTGATTGATCACATTCCATTTGCACGAAATATGACAACAAAATTGAAAAAAAATAGAAGGATTAATAATGGTTAGAAAACTTTGGTGAAAGTATTTGACAGGTTTCTTTATCCGGATATTCGTGATTTAATCGTATTACCCCTAACAAACCTATGACTTACGTCATATGTTTCGTTGAATGAATAATTATTGTTTAACGTCAACGTCAACGTAACAGTATTTTAGTTACATTCACGAGGAAAACAAGGTTACAAACTATGAACAAAGTGTACGTATGCAAATTAGTTTAATATGCAATAGCATAGGGGCCAATGGCATATACCATACATGTATTACGAGTTAAAATCGTGAAGAGGGATACCTGGTGTATGTACAGGGCTATTCAACCCCATGTTAAAGTTAAGAGGGGGTGTGTGTACGGGGTTTGTTAAACCCCATGCTACAGTTAAGAGGGGTGATCGCGCGAATGTGCGGGGGGATATTCAAGCCCAATGACTAAATGAACACAAGAAAATAAATTTATTGTATAATGTTTTACAATACACTGCACAAGTTGTTTATATTTATTTCACAATTGTAGCTTGTCCAGCTGGTCGTTATGGAAAGAACTGCAGTTACGTTTGTCGATATCCATATTACGGAATATTCTGTGAAGGGATGTGCAATTGTTCGAAAGAAAGGTTTAAATATTTATGTAATATTCAGTAATAAAAAACAGAACATTAAAATTTATTTACCAATATGACATGACAAAAATGTAAAGAAAAAGCACTATTTTCTATGAAATTAATACGACTTCTTCTTGGTACATGGAGAAAACCACTTGCGACAAAAACTTGCTACACAAAAATAGAATCGAGGATATCTCACTATAATATATACTCAAAGGGAACGAGCTCACAAACTTTAGTTATGATGGTAGCCCGAATAATTTTGTATGTATAGTCTGCCTCCTTCCCAGGTCGCCACATTGACCTCTAGAGTACATTGACCATAAGATGACGCTGAATTATTCGTTATGGTGATAGGGCACTGACTGTGTACAGTTAAGATGAGACGTGATTGTTGTTTTATCGTTAATATTAGTGGAATTGATGACCATCACCGTTTAAACTTTTTTTTCACAAGATGCAAATCCAACTACAACAGTCGACCCTTAATACATTGTTAGTGTCACTATGAACATGACATTCATGAAAACTGTTGAAGAAAACAATGCCACATAATAAGTTTCTGAATATTATGTCAATAGGATAACTTGGATACATTATTTTGTAGGTGTCATTATGCTTCGGGATGCAGAGAAACAGGTATGATAAGTATAAATGTATATTTCAATATTTCAATACAAAATATTTGTAACATTTTAATCACATATATTTCTATATTTTCAAAATTACATTAGGTTATGTTTTGTCAATATTAATTATACGGAAAGGATGAAAAACCAATTGATGATATTTGACAGAACCCAACACAAAATATGTTGAATTGGTAAAGCTAGGACAGATTTGAACGATTTGATATACATGTACTTAATGAATGTGAATACAAAGCAAAAACAGAAACAAAACATTCCATGTCAATAAATTGGCTACATCATTGTTGATACTTTTTCTATAAGGCCAATTCTCGTTTTATATAAATACTTCTTGTAATCATCATTGGAATCTCTCTCTGGACTTATAAATAGATACACAGGTAATTCATTTACGCTGATAATATTAGTCCAATCTCTGCGCTGGGAAAAACTTTTCATTGCAATTATATTCTTTTAAAGTCTTAAAAGTCAAAATGTAAATAAAACGTCAAGTGTGTGTACTCTACTATTTGTGACGATGTTTGTTTCAGAACTATTTTTTTTCTGTCATTTGCATATTATTTGCATACTATGATCATTAGTGTATCATCTCTCCCTTAACATATTTTAGTATTACTTCAAAGTTTTAAATTTATTTTTTCAACTTACCTTTAATATTTACAGGACAGACAACGAGTAAAGTTCAAACAACAACGAAAGATCAGGAAGGTACGTTTTCTTTCTATATACTCCAACAAAACACTGGATTTTAACTGATGATTAGAAATCATAGAAATCAGTATTCTTCTACTTCTACCAAGTACTAACCGCCTTCAACAAGTTGAAGATTATGTCAAAGGTTACAAATGACAATTGGAGAAGGTTAATTAAAAATTTCATAAATTAATACTTGGTAGAGGAGACCTCAGCATTGAATGTTTCAACCGAGCGACTCAAAACTGTGGGCTGTGACAGCCAGTTCCAGTCAGATATCGTACGAGGGAAACAACGATTCTTGTCTTTGTCGAGTCTTACAATGAGTGATAATGAAAGACAAGAAATACATGTTCTGTGATTGTCTGAATGATGGGCCTTTTTTTGGACTAGATATATATTTTCGTTTTGTATTTTATACATCATGACAAGTCGAGCATCTATGCGTCTGTCTTTAAGACTGCGTCAGTTCAGGTGTTGTAACATGTCACCAGCGCTAGATGTGTTTCGCTGTCTGTTGGTGGCGAGCCTGTCAGTCCTGTATTGGACCAGTTCGAGTTGATCGATTTCACATTTATTGTGAGGGTTCCAGGCAGTACAAGCATACTGAATCTTCCAAGAAAACTAGAAAATTGAATAACTGTTCATATTGTCTTTACTAGTTTTGATTCCATTCGTTTGTTTATATATTCATTGTTTATGTAAGTGAATGATAACATCCTCAGGACATTTCTACTAGATTTTTTATATCTGAGTATTGTTCCTCATTAAGGGATTCATAGGCTGTTACTACTTGTAAATATGTTCCACATACATATATTATAAACTTTGCCCCATTTGACAAAATTTGTACAATAAACTAGTTTTAACAACGGGTAGTTTTTTGTCCAATCAGATTGTAAGTTGTGTACTGATATTTTTTTTTTATCTTTATCAATCATTATGCAAATAAGGCAAGCGTTGTAAAATTGTACTCTATGTGTTCTAGACCCAAACATAGATGTTTAATTACATAAAATAAGGAAAATTCACTGCTTTGCCTAATTTTCATTACTAAACTATTTTCTTCCAAAATAGAAAAACGTAGTTCCAGAAGAATTATATTATCACTTCACTGTTGTTTAGTCATCTTACATGTAAATTAAGCATGGCTAAGAAATGTAATTAAATGACTCCCTGGCAATGTATTGCCCTCCTAGCATCTGCGCCATATTACATGTAACGGTATGAAAAACTATTTTTAAGAAACAGCTGTTTCTGAAATGTTATGCTCCATATGCATGCGTAAAAGACAACTTGATGCAGCTGTGTTTTGAAAATGATCGGTAGTGGCCTGTTGTTATGCTACAATTTTAAACCGTATCTTATTTAATGGTGTAAAACCACTAATTAATTTCTTTAACATTTTCTACTAAATTTGTGTTTTTTCAAGCCTACCTGGCCATTTTATCTTCAGCTTAACCCTTCCAAGACCATATATTTTCTAAAACGTACATGATTACTCTACGTTCTATCAAAATATCATGGGTTGTTGAAAGTCTTGCAATGAAATACCAGGCTATGGAAAACACCTACTATAAAAACAGCTCCGTCATCCCACGGAAATTCAGTATTTATAGGTCATGCATCAAATCATCCATAGAGGTATTAAAATACAACTAAATCCATCAAATTTGGGCTCAAAATAATCATTATATATTCAACTGCAATTATCAATTTTAATTATTCCATTCCATTCAGTATTCTTCACAATGCAAAAAAGCGAAAGGAACGTTTTTCTTTAAAAAGGACTACTTTTTTATATGTTCAAAACTCTGATTGGTGAATTAGTGGTTTGACACCTAATAAATAAAGACTGATTCTACCCAAAAGTTCTCTGAAACAGATATCATCAACATACTTGAGTTCTTGATGACAACATATTTGTCATGTTTGATGGACGTGTTTTTCAATAAACAGTCGGAATTCCAATGGGTATCAACTGTGCTCCTGTTCTCGCCGACTTGTTTCTTTATTAGTATGAGGTGCGTCATAATCTATCGTACTGAGCTTGAAATAAAGGAAACCACAGATACTGCTAGGCTAAGTTTAGCTTATAGTTATTTTATTTGATCAAAGATACAACGATGATCAGACACAAGTTTTACCAACTTATATATATACATTTATTAATACATTATGTAATATTTGCTTCATAGTGGAGCAAATGCTGCTTTTCTTTCCGGAGCACCTTAATTCATCTCCGGTTTTTGGTGGGGTTCCTGTTGCTAACTTTTAGTTTCCTGTATTGAGTTTTATAGATAATTGTTTGTCCTTTTTATTTTGGACATTGGGTTGTCTGTCCTTGGATATACGGCTCTTCTGATTGCCACTTTGGTGTCTTCAAACTTTTCCTAACTCCTATGCATAATAATAGCAAATAATATTCATCAACAGATATATTATCAACCATGCACATGATATATTCAAAGGCACATTTCCAGGTCATGACGAATGCTATGTCCTGGCGGCTCAACGTGGAAATGACAGAGCACTGGTTTAGGGGGAATTTGAAATAACAGCCATTACTTTAAAAAAAAGATTAAATTAAAAGCACATCTACACCCTCTAATGGTTGACATCATGACACATCACACAGTATATACAAACATCTATGAAATTAAAGAAACATACATATATATATAGCGTAAATAATCATATAGTTATGTAGTATTCTTATTGAAAATGGTAATACATTTAATGCTTTATAACATATGCTTTGAAATATTTAAGGGGCGTACCTCCCCTCTAAAGCCGTGCATGATTTCAGATATACGTGGGTGAAAGCAATTTATTTATTTTCAATAAAATGAAGTTCCCTTTGGGAATGTATTGAAACGATTTTACATGTGACCAGATAATTGTTTTCGTGTACAACACATGTGTCTTATTTTATAGTTACAGAAGTATTTAAATATACAACTATTAAAACACAGATCGCCCAAAGTACACACAAGTCTATTGAGAATCATCAGGGTATGTATGCTCTTTACACATTGTGCTGTTTAATTATCAGTTCACACATGTGTTTTCTTCTTTGTGAACTAATTCAGACATTTGAATTTGTTGTAGTTGTTCAATGCGCATGTTTAAAAGGATTAACTTAAGTCTTGTGACCAGTACATTGATTGTTTTGATAGAACTCAGTTGGTGAAGCAAAATATACCCAAGCAAGGCTACGTTGCTCATTGTTTTAAGTCATTACTACAAAAATTATATGGTCGTGATTATGAACAGGTTGACCGTAAATATCAATATCTCTAATGACGATCAATCGTTTCCGTTTTCTGTAGATGTTTCTTTCCTCTATCACCGGAAATACTTGACTAAGAGAAACATAACGTGCGTGTTATAAGAAACAGCAACTACCAACAATTCACGAGTTCTTGGATCCCCCTCTCAGAGGGTGTGCCGGGGGTAGAATAGGCACCAGGTTTCTCTGTCCTAGAGGCACTAGTCCTCTAAAAGGGGCCAACCCCGCGAGAACCCCGGGGTATAGAAATGGGACCGAGAGCTTCTTCGGCTTGAAGGGGCATCCGTCGGTTGTGCGGGATGTATAAATTAACAACCAACCCGTCCTGCGGATGAGACGTAAATAAAACCGAGGTCCCGTGTTGAGAGATTGCCACTCTCGTGGCACGTTAAAGAACTCAGTGTAACAGCTCATTATGAGCATTATGCTCATGATGAGTGGTCCATAGGAGACCTGTTGCACTGGCTAAATTATCCGTCCATACCCATCACCTTTCCTTGTTTCGAGTCACGTGGGATTTAATTTTTTTCTCTCGTCCTGAATATAGCTGGAAAATTGCTCGCTGGACGTTAAACATCAATGAATCAATCAATCATCGAGCTCTTGGGCTCACTATTAGCAAATGCATATGAATATAATGTAGTATCTATGTGAATCGTAATTCTACTTTTATGTAGAAGTGACATTAACTAAAGATAAGCTGTATGAATTCTATAACAACATCAAATGCCGTCCCACCATACAAAGTGTAATACGTTAGTCTATTATCCTGTTCATTGTGTCAGGTATGTCTTGAACAGGAGACTACTCCTCCCATCTGGTAATTAATCCACCAAGAACATAATACCTTAATTCAGAAATTTAATAATGGGTACCACCATGAATAGAATGAAGAACAGATCTAGAGAAGAGCATGTTTCAACTAACGGCCGATATGCGTGTAAATATCTATTTCACAGCAATAGGTTCCATTATAATAATGGTGACTAAAGATGCAACTCCTTGGGGTCTCCTGGTCGCATTCACAGATGTTGTGGGAATCTGAACGAACGTTTGTTTTCGAGTAAAATTGCAGCTTTTATTTCATGTAATTGTTGTTTTCTATTCTGAATATCCATGTTACATATACCCCTTCTGATCTAAGGGGCAGTCGGTAGCTGTGATCGTATTGTCATCGGATATACGGTTTCCTATGGAATCAGTCCGCTGACCGCCCATAGAGAGGTGATATATGATCAAGTCCCCCGGGAATGGCGGATCGAGGTTTGTCACCGCTTTTTCCAGCCAATAAAACTGATATTAGTGGGATTCGTGTTGCTCGATCTTAATTTGCTTTCATCCCCGGTTTTTAGTGGTTTTCGTGTTGCTCGATCTTTCGTGTTCTGTATAATGTTTTGTAGATCATTGTTTGTCCTTTTGTCCTTTTTTGCCATTTGTCCTTCGATTTACGGTTTCTGATTACCACTTTTGATATCTTAAAACTTTTCTTTCAACGATTACAACTGAAACATTATTAAAAGTGGCGTTACACATGCATAATTATAACCATGACAGCATATAGTTAAATGTTTTTATCTAATTCTACAGCTGATGGACAGAATGCTCTTTTTTGGATTTCGATAGATGTCATCGGAAGTTTGTTGGTCATCACATTGACGGTGTGCTCATTCAAGTGAGTTAAATTTATTTCAAATGAAAATATTATAATTAATTTATTTAACAAATCTTTGAAATGTCATTTGTATCATATGTAAAATACTTGTACCGTCGTTTCTGCATTCTTTTTGACATTTTAATAATATATTGATAATAATAGTTACGCTATGGACTCAAAATATTGTGAATCCTAGTGTTGTCTGACTAAGTATAGCGACCTCGAATTGGGCACTATATCATTAGATAATTGCATTCGATATTTTGTACTTCTTGAGATCTCAACAAATGAGAAAAAGTGTAATTATGTGCAGCTTTTATGCTTTATTATTGTTTTTCTAATAATAAATACATTGAAATGTCAGCAGTAAGGCATATAAATAGATGGCAATGAACGTGAATTTCTTCATAAGAAAAGTTTGAAGATACAAATGTACCAAAGGAATAATCAGAATCTGTAAACAGACAACGCAATGTTCAAAAGAAAAAGGACAAAAGGATAAACAACGATCTACAAATCATTGCACATTAAACTAAAGAGCGAGTAACGCGACCTCCACTAAAATCCAGGGGTGAACGCAGGTGCTCCGGAAGGGTTGGCAGTTCGTGTTCCACCAATGCCAACTGTCGTGTTAATCTAGTTACAAGCCCGGTGATAAGTTATGAATGAGGAAAGGACCGGGAAGTATTTACGACAAATGGAACATATCCGTGGTAATTTGTGACACAGATATTCCATAGCGGTCAACCAAGTCATGGTGGTGACCGTAAAACCTTCGAAGTGATGACGTCAGTCATTAGGAACTCTTGGTTCAGTAGCTTCCTTGTTAGCAGCAACCCTCTATCAAGGAAATCATGATAGGAACCACAAGCTCTGGAATATCGTATCAACTGAGACGTATATACCCGATATGTAGAGGCTGCTGGAATGTTGCTATATATAAATGAAAAGTTCACAATGAGAAAATTGAAATCATCTCTTTTGTCGCAAAGTTTCGTTTTTAACCGCCCCTCACTGTCAATTTCGAGATGTAGGTCAAGATATGAAGCAGACCTATCTGTATCTGTACGTGGTATCCTTTATTTCTAGCTCAATGAGATAGATAAGATCAAAGGAATCACCAAACCTAGAATTATTTAGTGAAAGGACATCATCTATATAGCGGAACGTAAAATTAAAGGATCTGACTAGCTTCTTTTCATTTTTCTTGAGAAGCCCCTGTATGAAGTCTGCCTCATGCGAATAAAGGAATAAGTCGACGAGAAGAACATAGTTTGTACCCGTAGGTATGCCGACTGTCTGTTGAAAAACACGTCCCCCAAACATTATAAATCTGTTGTCAATCAAAAACTCAAGCATTTTGATGATATCAGTCAGATAACCTTTTGGTAGAATCAGAGTGGTTTTGTTTTTACAAAATACGATCTGTCCCTTCCTAGCACAAGGTACTTTTATCTACGTTGGCCAATCTTTTCTTTATGATGCACAGTTGAACTAATTCTCCTAATCTGTCTTTCAGTTTGAGTGGGGAATAGCTGTGAAGAGGGTAGAGAAGTCAAATTTCATAATAACTCTATAAGAAACAGGAACTGTGTACCCTTCGCGAACACATGGGTTCACCCCAGGTTTTGTGGTGGTGTCTTCTCTGTTCATCGTTTTAGTGTTCTATGGTGTATATTTGTTTTGTTGGTCTTCGTTCTATGTCTTGTGTCCAATGTTGGCTGTACCTGAATTATTGTCCATTCCTAAGTGCCCGTCGGTTCTCTCTAACGTTTATGTACAGAAGTAAATTAGAATATAGGACTGATATGTCGTCAAACCATTGGAATTGATAACGTTTCCCGATGATTGTTATGTAACGTTCCCGTCATAGTTTATTCCTCGATGATTACTATGTAACATTCCCGTCATAGTTTGTCCCTCGATGATTGCTATGTAACATTCCCGTCAGTTTGTTACCCGATGATTGTTATGTAACATTCCCGTCGTAGTTTGTTCCTCGATGATTGCTATGTAACGTTCCCGTTATGGTTTGTTCCTCGATGAATGTTATGTAACGTTCCTGTCAGAGTTTGTTCCTCGAAGATTGTTATGTAACGTTCCCGTCATAGTTTGTTCCTCGTTGATTGCTATGCAACGTTCCCGTCATGGTTTATTCCCCGATGATTGCTATGCAACGTTCCCGTCATAGTTTGTTCCTCGATGATTGCTATGTAACGTTCCTGTCAGATGTAGTTCCTCGAAGATTGTTATGTAACGTTCCCGTCATGGTTTGTTCCCCGATGATTGTTATGTAACATTCCCGTCAGAGTTTGTTCCTCGATGATTGCTATGTAACATTCCCGTCATAGTTTGTTCCTCGATGATTGCTATGTAACATTCCCGTCATAGTTGGTTCCTCGAAGATTGCTATGAAACGTTCCTGTCAGAGTTTGTTCCTCGATGATTGCTATGTAACATTCCCGTCATGGCTTGTTCCCCGATGATTGCTATGTAACATTCCCGTCATAGTTTGTTCCTAGATGATTGTTATAATTGCTGCGGTCAATTTACCCCACACATTATCTACATAGAAAACTGAACTCACGTTTAATTTTATTTTTCAGCTTAGGTCTGTTACAAGGAATAGGATATAATGGTTTGTTACATAGTAGTTATAAGACGTTTTAAATTTACACATACGTTTCACAACAAAGTTTTTACAAAACCACTTACCAAAGAGTTGATCAAATTGTGTAAGATACATACTGTTAAAAGCAAATGAATAGAAAAAAACTATTTTAATGTCAGGATTCTTCATAAACAGACCTGTTCCTAGGATGAAGGAATACCGTATTTCACTCTACGTCAAATGGAGCCAAGTCTGTTAATAAGATGTTTACATACATATGTCGTTGAATACTTACAATATTGGGACAATCGAGGCCGAAATCGTATGGAAGTTGGATTGACATCTACCTATAGAATCAGTGCTTATTACCACTTCCACCTTTTATTGTACTCGATAAACTTTATCTGATAAAGTTTGTCAATGACTTGTGACGGCAAGTCAGTGGTTTTCTGTGGATGCTCCATGTTCTGCAACCAAACTTAAACTGACAGCTACGATATAAATGAAATATTTATAAGTAGCGTTAAACACATATCACACACAATCAATATCGAAAAATATCAATGAAAGAAGAATGCTGCTATAATCATATTCATTTAATATTTAAATACACTTACCATCCATGACGAGATACACTAGATACAACTTTATGTGATAAATGTTGCTAGTAACTTGTGTTTTATCACCAATTAAATTGACTGCCTAAATATAATTCAAATTTTGTAGAAATTGGTGTTAGGCATCCAGAAACTCAGCCTATCCCATATAAATGGGCAAATTGGACAATTGTAAACTGCCATCATTTATCATTTATTGGTTAGAGATTTAAAATTGACAGTTATTTATTTAACTTTATATTAGGTTCAACAACAATCTGTGATTCTGTACAAAATGAAGTTGGACCAAGAGGCATACAAGATGGAACTATGGTGGTTGATAATCTAAGACGGCACGACAATCGACCACCAAGCTTACGAAGTGTATCAAGTTAACGAGAGATACTCAAGAGTAAGAGAGAATGTCAACATATAAAGTTGTAAAATGTATGAACCTGATGGTTACTGTGCTATCCATTTCTAAGTTTGGTATTGGTATAAACATATTTTATTAGTATAACTGACATATATAAACAGAACAATAGCAATTGGATTCAGATACAAGCACATGCCTTTTTTAAAAATCTGTTTCCTATGAAGAACTTACAAATATGACAAAAATATATATGCATGCTGATTTGAATTTTAAACTTGTAAGAATTATTTATACATTGAGGGAGAAAAAAAAATTATTTAAGCATGTAGTTGAAGGCTACACAATTTACTTGAAAATAATAATGCAAAGATATTGAATAAGATTGAAAAGGTGAAGAATATTATGTGAGCATGTCAGGGTGTAAATCTTTTACTTTTTATGATAAAGGTCTGGACTAATTTAAAAACTGCTTTGGTATTGTTTCTAGTTATGTTATAAAATATGCCCTACTGATTGCAGGTATCGAGCCCAATCCAAGCCCGCAATTGAATAATAAAAAAAATTAAAAATAATGCACAATAATGTATATAGTTTACTACCTAAATTGGATTTAATTGAACATGAATCTCTAGATTATGATGTTATTTGTATATCTGAATTTCATCTTGATAAATCTATTGATAATGATAAAATAAAATTAAAATGTTTCCAAAATCCAGTTAGACTAGATAGAAATAGACACGATGGAGGTGTGAACATATATGTGAAAAAGATTTTGTATTACAAAGTACGTACTGATCTATCAGTAAATAATTTAGAAATACTTTGGGTCGAAATCCGAATTAGTATTAATGACAAATTTTTAGTTGGTGTTATATATAGGCCTCCAAATTCTATATATATATGAGACTTATTCTGTGAGTCTGTAGATAAAGCTCTTGGTTCTGATTTACCACTGTTTTTAGTTGGTGACTATAATTGTGACACGTTGTCAAACTCAAGCAACTATTTTAAAAAGATATTAAATCGGTTAAATTTGGAAAATGTAGTATTTGAGGCTACAAACTTTACTCCCGAGACAGGAACTTGTTGTATTGATCTATGTATAACTAACAGAAAAAAATGGATTAACTCAGTGGATGTCCTTACTCTAGTATGTAGTACACATGCTCCTGTCTTAGGAGAAATTTCATTTAAAACTTTTAAGCAACACTCCTTTAAAAGGAAAATAAGAAACTATAATGCTGCAGACATAGAAGGGCTTGCCGATCAACTGAATATTACAAACTGGGATAATATAGTATTTAATTCTGACAATATTAATGATGTGTATTCCAATTTTCTTAAAATTTTAGATGATACTGTTAACAAATTTATACCTACCAAGACTATCACAGTTCGACCAAATGATAAACCATTCATGAATAATAAAGTTAGAAATAAGATCAGACAACGTAACAGAATTCATTACAAAGTTAAAACTACAAATAATCCTGATGATTGGAAAATGTATTGAGAAAATACAAATGAAGTTATTGATTTAGTGAGAAAAGCTAAGGATGAATATAAAAATAAACTTACCTCTGAACTTTTGAACAAGGATATCCCTCCTGGAAAATGGTGGGAAATTGCTAAATCCATATCAAATTTTACTAAAGCCAGAGACCCACCCTCATTTTTGGAACATGATTGCCAAATTTTTATTCACCCTTCTGATAAAGCTGAAATTTTGAATACTCATTTTTCTAATATAGCCAATATGGATAATGAACCAGATTTTTCTTATAATGTTACACCTCCGCCATATCAATTAAATGAATTTATTATAACAGAACAAGAAGTTTTAGACCAGTTAAATATTTTAAATATAAATAAACCGGGTGGTCCTGATGGCATAAGTCCTAGATTGTTAAAAAATATTGCTTATTCAATTTCTAAACCACTAACTTGGTTAACATGTCTCTTTCAATTAAACAGGTTCCTCTCTAATGGAAGATAGCTCATGTAAGTCCAAGTTTTAAAGGTAAAGGGAATCCACATTCATCCCAAAACTATCACCCTATATCAGTAACCAGCATAGTATGTAAAATTATGGAAAAAATTATATTTAAACATTTATTTAATTATATGAAAACAAATAATATATTGTCAAAGTGCCAATCTGTCTTTCTACCAAATGACTCAACTGTTAATCAACTGATTGAAATATATCATAATATTATTAGTAATATGGATAGGGGGAGGGATGTAAGGTTTGTGTTTTGTGATGTTTCCAAGGCCTTTGACAAAGCTTGGCATAAAGGCCTTATTTTCAAACTTAAGTTGACTGGAGTAAACGAACAACTAATATCATGGATTGAAAGTTATCTCTCATATCGTTAATAAAAAGTTGTCTTGGAAGGCTTTTCATCAACTCTTTAGGGTATTAATACAGGTGTTCCTCACGGTTCTGTTTTGGGTAATTTCCTTTTCCTTGTATATATTAATGATATTGTAAAAGATATAAATAATGACATCCGGCTTTTTGCGGATGACACTCCTTATTTGTAGTGGTAGAAAATGACCATGCTGCAGCAGCAACCTCTCTGACTGAAGACTTGAATGTTATTTCCAACTGGGCAGTCCAATTTAATCAAATAAAATATTGTATTTAGTAGAAAGGACAGTGAGCACCCACCTGTATATTTTGGAATAAATGGAGATGAAATCGATGAAGTAGATAATCACTGTCATCTTGGAATAACATTTCAATCAACAGCTACATGAAAAAAACATATAGATGATATGCATAAAAAAGCATGCTCTCGTTTGTTTTTACTTAGACAAGATCAACATTTATTAGATAGATATTCCCTTATACGTATATATGTTGCATTTATTAGGCCTGTTTTAGAATATGGGGATGTAGTATGGGGTAACTGCACTAAAAAGGAAATTGATTTACTGGAAAGTGTGCAAATAGTAGCGGGTCGAATTATAACTGGTCTTCGATGTAATTCCTCTAGACAAAAACTATACCATGAATTGGGGTGGGAATCACTAGAATATAGACGGAATAAACACAAACTCACAATATTTTATAAAATACTAAATGGGTTCAGACCTGCATACCTCTACGAGTTGGTTCAACCATATCTATTGTTTATCTGTCCTAAATATAATAACTTAAGATTAGTTTTATTAGATTCCATACAGACAATAATACCAAAAAATAATAATGTTGACATTAAAATAGATTTATTATTACATGGAAATAAATCATTTTCATATGATTTAAATACAGAAATAATCAAAGCTGTACACAAGTACATAAGTGACACTCATCGTTTTATTTAAGATGCTTCTTTTTTCAACCCCCTCTTCTCAATATATTTTACATATATTTTGCTTTGTTTAATTTGTTTTAACTTTTCGTTAGTTTAATTATTTAAAATGTTTAGAAAGTTTACAAATTTCATTTCACTTGTAAATTTATTATATATATGTATGAAGTATTAATGGTGCTTATAATTACATGTATTGAAGGAACATAACTATCCTATATTATTGATATAATTGTTATATACTTTTTTCGGAATGTATTCCTTGTACCTGTAAAAAGAAGAGAGCTTGTATAGGCATAGCCTGTTGCTCAATCCCATTCATAAGCAGTTGTGTTTAAAACCAAATGTCAACAATCATTTACACCATTTTAACCTGCCATTGCCAAACCTTTGTGAAGGTCATGAATATTCACACGCCGCTGATTCTGGTGTTGATAGAAAGGGAACGACCAATACATTAAACAAATCAGAAAATTGTTTGATTGAACCCAGGAATACATACTGTTTGCAAAGTAACAGCAACATTTCTAAGTAATAAGCAAATCCACTTACTTAATTAAAATTTCATGTACTTTAAAAACGAGTTTTCTGTACAGCCTCTACTTCTACCAATTATTGACCTACTTCAACAGAGACTTATCCCAGCACTTGGGTTTGTGGCTATATAACACCTATTCACAAGTCTGGGTCAACATGTGACCCGTCAAATTATAGAGGAATAACGATTGGGGACACAGTAGGTAAAATTGTTAATCAAATTCATAATGACAGACTTACAAGCTTCTTAAAAGATAAAGACATCATAAGAAGAGAACAAATTGGGTTTGTAAAAGGCTGTCGAACATCCGATCACATGTTTATTTTACAAACTATAATTCAGAAATATGCTAAAAATGAATCGACACCATTATATGCATGTTTTGTAGATTTCAAACGTGCATTTGATACTGTCCCATTTCATAATCTATTTTATAAATTAAAATATGCTTCCATCAGCTCACGATTTTACAATATTATTAAAAGTATGTATAATAGAACAAATACATGTGTAAAAATCAATAACCAGAGAACAGAATGTTTTAAATCAGAAATAGGAGTAAGACAGGGGTCAATTTATCAACCCTACTTTATTTAAAATTTATATCAATGATCTTCCATCTTACTTTGATAACACATGTGACCCTATAGATCTCCATAGCTATGCATTAAACATCCTTATGCATGCAGACGATGTTGTCCTTTTATCAACATCTAAACAGGGTCTCCAAAACTGTGTAAATAAATTAGAAAAATTTACAACAGAATCTGAAATGTCAGTTAATATAAAAAAGACAAAGGTATTAGTATTCAATAAAGCAGGTCGAATAAAGAATATTGAAATAAAGTTTAAAGAACAAAATATAGCATGTGTTCAACAATACACATACTTAGGTGTAGTTTTTGCAGCTTCTGGAAGTTTCTCAGCTGCAAAAAAAACCAACTCTATAATAAAGGTGTTAAATCCATGTTTTAACTAAGGAAGTCCTTTTCAACCGACATACCTAGCCCAAAAACGCTTCTACATATTTTTTACCACACAATCCAACCAGTGGCTTTATATGGATCTAAAATATGGGGCTATCTCCCAGTAAGTAAATGGGAAAAACAAATCAATAAGTATATAAAAAAAACAAACCAGACTCCTTAATAATTGAATAATTGCATACAAAATTTTGTAAATATGCACTAGGAGTAAGGACAAAATCTTCAAACATTGCTTGTATAGGAGTACTGGGCAGCTTTCCATTTTAATACAACATATTAATAAACATGATAAAATATTGGTGCTACTTGGTAAAAGAAAATAAATCAAACAAATTACTTATTAGTGCCCTAAATTTGGCTTCAGATATGGAAAAGAAAAATAAAGATTCATGGTTAAGTTGTATTCGATTGATTTTTAATTTTTAAAATTAGAATTAGAAAATTTATACAAAAATTATACCAATATTTCAACTAACAAGATAATGCAAATTGTTAAACAGAAGTTGAGTAAAATATTTATTGATCAATGGAAGGAAAGTCTAAACTCTGAAACTAACAAACAAGGTAATATGGGAAACAAACTTAGAACATATAGAACATTTAAAAACTTATTTAAATTTGAAGAATATTTACAATTTGGTTCTAAGACAGAACAACAAACATATACAAAATGTAGAATAAGTGCCCATGATTTAAGAATAGAAAGAGGCAGGTATGAAGGCTTGAAGGTTGAAGATAGAATTTGTAATACATCTAATTTAAATATAGAAGATGAGTTTCATTTCCTTATGATTTGCTCGCCATTAGATAACAGTAGAGCAAATTATTTTAATATTATAAAAAGGTTATATACCAACTTTGAGAACTTATCAACAGAAGATAAATTTATATAGTTACTATCATGTGAAGATAAAGAAATTATTTGTGTTAACATCTAAACTATTAATTGATTTATTTAAAGAAAGAAAACAGAGAATTACTTAAAATAATATGATTAATATATTAGAATATTATGCTTTTATGGGTTGTCTCCCCCTTGACCTTCAGAGTCACCGTGTGTCTCCAAAACTTTATTTTATTTTATCATATTTAAAAAAAAATAATTCTGTATTGTCTTAATACGTTTTCAAATTACATTTAATTATTACAAATCATATGTGTATTTTATGTTCTTTAATTTGTAAATGATTATTCTGCTCAGTACTGGGCTCCATGATTTTGGAAAATAAAATATCTTGTATCTTGTCAACCTTTTATACTATTTAGTGGGTGCATGCATACTTACTAAGATATATAGTACAGTACAGTACAGTTGCTGAACAGTTTGAAGATTATGTAAAGGGAATTGCGTTGAAAAAAAGAAGAGAAAAAAAGTAACAATAAGAAAATAAGCTTAAAAATATGTACAAAACAGGGAGTGGATTTAAAGATAAGATGAGGTAATGGTAGCCCTGAAGGACTCGAGTCATTCAGCACTGCAATCTGAGATAGGCGGTTCCAGTCTACAATGGTGCGAGGGAACAAATGATGCTTTTCTCTGTTGTGTCCTACATTGTGGGACCTGATATGACTGATGAGAGTGCATATTTCTGGAGTATCTCAGGGGTGGTGAAAGTTTGTCACTTTTTCCTGACTGCCATCTTGTCATGGGGGATTTTATACATCATGACAAGTCGTGCATCTCTACATCGATCTTCGAGGCTGTGTCATTTAAGATGTTGTAGCATGTCACTAACACTGGATGTATTTCGTTGTCTATTGGTGACATATCTCGCAGCCCTCCGTTGAACCATTTGTTTTTTGTTAATGTCAGATGTAAGATGGGGATCCCATACAGAACAGGCATACTCTAGTGATGGTCTGACTAATTATTTGTATACATGTTCTTTAACGGAGGTTGAACCGATGTTCAGGTTGCGACGCAAGAAACCAGGATTCTTATTGGCTTTACAACAGATGTTGTTGATGTGGTTTTCCCATTTGAGTTCCTCGCTGATGGTAACTCTCAGATATTTTGCGTTGTCAACTGATTCTCAGACATGACCGTGAAGCAATAATTGAATTTCACTGATGTTTTATTCCGTGAAATGGTGAGCATGTTATATTTATCTGGGCGGAAAGCCATCTTCCATAATTGTTCCCACTGTGCTAGTTTATCAAGATATCTTTGCAGGTTTAGGGCATTACTGTTTCATTTAATTACCAAGTATGCAATTATATCATCTGCAAAAAGTCTTATAGTGGAGGGGGATAATGGTGTTTAACGCCACTTTCAACAATATTTCAGCTATATCGTAGTCTTATAGTGGAGTCTAGTCCAGTGGGGGTGTCGTTTATATAATACAAAAACATACTTGGTCCCAGGACTGAACCCCGGGACACTCCAGAATCAACAGGGAAGTATGTAGATTTGTCACCCTCAACAATGACTGCCTGAGTTCGACCTGAGAGGAAACTTTCTATCCAGTTGTTTACCTTGCCTCTGATGCCATAATGATTAAGCGTGTGTGTTAAGAAGTTATGACTGACTTTATCGAGCGCTTTGGAGAATTCCATAATGCGGACATCAGTTTGTTGATCATCATCCAAATTTCGAGTCATGTCGTCGATGAACTCTTATCAGCTGAGTTTCGCAAGATCTAAATTTGCGAAAGCCATGTTGGAAGGGGTATAGTATGTTATATTTATCAGCATGTGGCATGACGTTACTAACTACAATAAGTTCTAACAGTTTACAACACATACAAGTTAAGGAAATAGGTCTGTAATTTTCTGGATTATACTTTGGATCTTTCTTGTAAACAGGAGCAACATGGGCAGTTTTCCAGTCTGAGGGGACAACACCTGATTCAAGAGATATTTGAAAAATTAAGTTAAAATAGGAGCTATTTCGGTAGAAAGTTCTTTAAGTACCCTAGGTTTTAAAAAAAATCATCTGGGCCGGCTGCTTTGTTTGGATTTAAATTTAGGAGTTTAGCTATGCTTTCACAGGTGACGGTGATATCAGGCATAGTTTGATAATTTGATTTTATAGACAATTTACAATTCACTTTCGGTTATTTTTTCAGCATTTGAAAATACAGATTTAAGCTGATCATTCATAACATTTGCTTTGAGAATGGGGTCAGTGATTAATTTACCATCTTGTTTTAATGATGAGATTCCTTGATGATCAGTTTTTTGCTGTTTAATATAGGTCCAAAACTTTTTCATAAAATTAAATGTTCCTTCGGTTTCCTTGGGTGTGACAATGTCCTCGATATATTGCCAATAGCTATGTCTTAATAATTTTTGGATATGGTGTTTTATTTTCCTGATTTTTTTTTTTTGGTGTCAAGATTTCCATTTTTTTTATTATTTTTTTATAAAGTCTATCTCTCATTTGGAATGAAACATAGTTCACATCGTAATGAAAATTACGTATGTTCATAGGATTACCTAAAACAATATTTCAGCACAGAATCAGGACCCACCAGCACCATATCACCAGCACAAAATATTATATCGCAGGTCACCTAACCTACCGTGTTCTTGTAAGAATAGAAGTACGAAAATATTCTTGATATTTGTTATATAGTTATATAGACCTACTATAGAAATTTGTTATACCATTGAATGTTTGCGCAAAGACAAAATTTGCACAATATTCGATGGATGAAATACGGAACAGGCCCGTAATTATTAATTTCTAGAAATCATTAAAACTTTGCCGACTTTAATAGTGCATTTTAATTTTTCATTCCGACTTGAACAGTAATCAGTGAGTTTGAAAGCAACTTTGATTAGGCAGCTTATTGCTTCTGTAAAAAAGGGGTCAAGCGATCATCAGCTACAATTATGCGAAGCATGCAATGCTTAAATTGCCTTTGTCAGATTGCACATATACACACATTCAAATTCAATTGTCTTTTTTGAACTTTGAATTGTGATCCTCAATAATTTATTTAATATACATCATTCATTTTTAAGCCAAAAAGAGGTCACACCAAATAATTTTAAGTTCTTTGATTTTTTATCTCTTTTTAAAATGTTAAATTTGATTGGGGGAGGGGGGTATTATTTTTCACCTAACTTTCGGAGCAGATAATCACTTGTTACTCTCAAATACTGAAACACGGGCGCTAACGTTGATTTGGAGTTGGATAACATAGCCGTCAGAGGTGTTCCGATTGTTTGCTCTACAGTATATATCAACTTCATAATATCCTATTGTTCTACGTTAGAAAGTAAATATCGACCTATGTCTTCCAGAGAACATATACTTTGTTAACCATTCAGAGAACTTTCAGCTGAAGAATAGCAAGTTTGTTAACCTTTCAGAGAACTTTCTGCTGAAGAATAGCAAAATTGTCAACGGACTACTTTGTTCAGATGGAGTACACTAAACCAAGGATGGAACCTCACTCCTTGTAAACAATATAAACGACAAAGTAGGAATCCTGAATCGTAACAATGACCAACATGAATGATCCATCAAAGGAAACAGGAATGTACCTGTTTGTTTTCTTCATCGTCGTCCATACTTTAACCGTGGCGAGAACAATCAGTCACAAAATCAATGTCGAAATAATGCTAGAGTTGAATGTTATCAATACCACAGTCGTGGTCACACAGCTAGACTTTGTTGTTGGATGAACTCAAATCAATAGTCAAGAACGTCATTGGAAACATTATGATTACCCACCGCATTGGTACTAGGAAAACGGTGAAGAAGAGCAGACTGATTTGACTTCAATCAATCCATTTAATTTACTTTTAACTACTTTGTGTTCAAATTGTGAAAATGATCCTTTTGATTGCATTAGTTGTATTTCTGTTAATTTTTTTTACAAATTGTAAATCTTCCACTGAGATCAAGTTAAATAGATCAAAATCAAATATAAGAAGTAAAAACCAGTCTTCTAGGTTTACTGATAAGAATGACTGTTCTCATAGTATGTTTAAGAATTGCCATGGCCATGCGGAAACTTTCAGTCAAAATGAAAATAATATTTATGGTTATACAGATTCAAAAGGTCTTAAAAAACCATGTCAAAATATTCAACATATCTTACCAAAATTGGATGAATTCAAGCATAATATTTATAATAAAAGATGAGTTTAAACCACATATATTAGGTATGTGTGAAACATTTTTAAATGAAGAAAAATGCAAGAAGAATTCACGCAAATTGGTTAATTGATTTTTGTGTTTTAACGTCACTTTCAACAATATTTCAGCTATATTATGACGACCAGTTTTAGTGGTGGAGGAAGCCGGAGTACCCGGAGAGAACCACCGACCATGGGCAAGCAACTGGTAAACTTTATCACTTGTGGCTGCGAGTCGAGTGCATCCTTTTTGTAATTAACAAAGCCGGGCGCGAACCCACGTCGTATTGGTGATAGGCTTCTATGAGTTGGTAGATCCAATGATAGAACTCATTGAGCTACCCGGGACCCTCACGCGAATTGGATTTAGATAATTTCACATACAATAGAAAAGATTGAACGAACACAGATGGAGGAGGCTGAAATGTATATGTTCATGATTATGTAAAGTATGAAAGGAGAGTATAATTAGAATAAGAGAATACTGAATCTATGTAGTTTGAAAAATGTCCAAAAGATTTCAACATCAAAAATCCTTTTTTTTTGTGATTCGGTATCAACATTTTGACAAGGAACTGACTAATGAACCTGTCGTGAGTCACTGACAAACTTTATCACATTATGTTGTATCGAGTACACCTCGTCGAAGCCGGGGTTCGAACTCACAACGATAGTGGTGATATGCACTGATTGCATAGGTAGTTATAAATCCAACTACCATACGATCACGATCAGGGGCATATTTTGTTTTGATGATGTATGTATTGTTTGAAATTGTATTTGTTGTATTTAATTATTATTGTTTTGAGGACCACAGGGAAGATTACTTTATTGTTACTAACTGTGTTACCCTCTTGAAATAAAGTAATTACTTACTTACTAAGCACAAGAACAATGGTTCCAGACGTAGATACGAGTTCCGTGACGTCAGCAACTATTAGCAACACAAAGCTTTTAAAATGTGGACACCATGAAAAAAACAACCACGAGACAAAACATAAAAAGTAAAGATACAAAGAAGAATAAGAGGTTGAATGAGAAGGAGAAGTCAAAAAAGAGAAGAAAAAATAGATCCGAATGATTGGTGATGAAATTAGCAGTAAAACACAAGATTTACTCGGTGTCATTACCAACAGAGCCATGTCATGGCTGTTTACCAGTAGATGGTACCAGATTAAAACAGATATGAATTTGAAGACGGACTTAGTAAAAGGTAGGAGAGAGAACGTCATACCACAGACAGGAAAAGGTTGTTTACCAGTTGTTGGTGTTAGAAATATAAAGAAGCGACCAACAACAGATCATCTTCCTCATATCAAAGAAAAGGCAACGAGTGTACGGGAAACAAAGGTAAAGAATACACATGAGTGGAATGCGTCATATACAAGTTCATTTCAACCAATGAAATTACATGATAGATTCGAAACAATATATCGTACCTACTTATCACATACAGAGAAGGTTATTTCCCCATGGATACCTGGACCTTTCCTATACATTCGAAGTACAGATCCACGTGTACGACCTCCATTTAGGCCTAGCGGATACTAAGACATCTGGGATTACCGTTAGTTTATTCCATGGATATCTCATCAACAGTCACAATTTCATAATGCAGATTCATATAGAGGCTAATTATATAACTAGAAACAACATATTTGATCATATAATTTTCTTCAGTTGATCTTTGTTTATAAGTTGGTAACACAAACAATAACATGAAGAGTTTGAATATACCAATGGGGTAATCAGAATCTGTATATCGAAGAAGAACAGACAACACAATGGCCAAAAGAAAAAGTACAAAAGGACAAACAACGATCTACAAAACATACACATAAAACTAAATATTGCTTTCAATTTATATATTTGTTATAATTTACTTTTACCATAGTTCTTTCTTAAAACATTTGAATAATAATAAAAATAATAAAAATCAATTTTGATTGACAGAATATGATTTCCGTTTTTTTTCTCTCTTCTATTATTCAAATTTGTACTAATATAAATGATACATCTGGAAAGTCTATATTTGTGTTGATGTTCTCAGGGTTAAAGGTAAAAGTCATGTCATTAAAACACAAAACAGTAAACCGTGTTTGTATGATTGATTGATGTTGAATGCTAACTTCAACAGTGTTTCAGGTATATCTTGGAGTAACTGTATTTGTAGTATTTAGGGTCTACGTTGGGAATGATAGCATTTCCACATATCATTAAGCTTTCCTATTGGTAACATTTTATTGTTACCAAATTTGATGTGATTTCCTCTATCATGTCCTGGAGTCTTGACACAATATCCATGACCGGCCTAAAGCCAATTGGACCAATTGCTCCCTGTGATGGAGTTATCTACTCTTGACTGTTCAAGTACACACACCACACTGCAGGTCTTACAAAGAACAATTGGGCCCTGCACCTTCTAGGGCTGACCCTATGTACATAGATCTTTATTAAGTCCATGTGAAAATGGTTTTGTTGAACATGTCAATTTTTGGAACTGTTTATTTTAAAGTTTCAATTAATAGACTAGGCAAGCAATACAGAAAAGATGCACACGAGAGATTGATTAAATTTAGTGGTTGTGGGGGGATTTTTTTAAAAACAGAAGTTGTCGTAAAATGAAAAACAAAAAATACCAAAATGTCGGAAAAGTTCAAAAATCGTAGAAAGAGGCTAAATCAATACCACTAACACACATCCGTTTATTTCGTTGGCTTGGTACAGGCAAAAGTGGCGAGGCTTAGCTAGTTGTGCGGATCCAAACCTCCCCTCTTAGTGGAATGATGCAGTCATGTAAGTGCTTTGAGACAACTTCTGTGCCACTGAGAATAAATACCGTCTAGACATAAGAGTGGATAATATATGACACTACCGTATAAAGATCAAGATGAGAACATAAAAAAGGACCCATGGCTGTTCACATTGTTCTATTATAGGGAGAGACGATAGCCCTGACCATCATTTTAATGTTCGACAGTAAATACGGCCATCGGAAGACATAAAAGGGAAACATCGTTCAACTTAGAGCCAAGATCCAACTGCCAGTAGACATGTAACAGAATATTTTCAGCAAGGTGTTGATATTTCTCGAAGACCTTTTTGAAAGATAAAACGAGACGATACTCTAAAAAAAATGCTTTCCTTTATACTTTAGTAGAACCTACACAGAATGGTGACGTAAGAAAACATGTGAAATCCAATCTTGTGAGCAACAATGTATAAGTTGTGAACTATTAACCCCCATACATAGAAGCTGTTGGTATATTACTATATCAAGTCATTCAAGAAATTAAAAAAATATATGGCAAAATTGGTGTCTTCTCGTTTGTCGTGGAGTATGGAAGCAAGATTGGTGTTAAATTCGGAATAAATGTCAAGAAATGAGGCAGATGGAGCTGTTTTTGTTGTTTTGTTTATCTTTTGGGTTCTTTAGGGGTATTTTAATGGAATCCTGTTTAGGAATATGACAATGACTGCTATTCTACCCAGGGCCGGCCTTAAAAGGTGTGAAACCCAATTGTTCTCTGTAAAACCCGCAGTGTGTTGTTGTGGTAATTACACCTTATATAAGAATGCTGGATTCTGATTGGTTAATAGCCGTGATATTTTTTAACAAATTCAGGCCTTGCATTGTGAATTTGCAGAATTTTTACTTCATGTAGGTGTATTTGCATAAGATTTAACTTTTTTTCATGGTATTTGCAAAATCGTATTTGCCGTTTTTACCCTTCACCGAGACGCTTGTAACAAAAAATTGTAAAACGTTATCAGTTGTGCGTTTTATGTAACATCATTCGGTAGAATTAAACAGACATATCATGTTAGGTCCTGAAAACGACAAACAAAACGTATTATTTATTTAGCCAGCGTTCTAAATAATATTCGGTGTAATTAAACAGATATATCATGTTTGGGAGGGGTATTTGCGAAAAATACCAGTCGAGAGACCAAATTCCCGAGCCGAATGGCGAGGAAAATTTTGTCTCAAGACTGGTATTTTTCGCAAATACCCCTCCCAAACATGATATATCTGTATAACAGCCGAGAGTAGATAACTCCAGCGCGGGGCCCAATTAGAAGCAATTGACTTAAGACCGCCCTGGCTAGACCAACAAGTCGATTTGGATATTTCGTTGTGCTCGAACACCCATGATCTTGCGTTAAGCATTATACCGCCTCTACATTCGAGGCGATCACGTTGACTAATAAACTGTTGGAGCGATTGGCATTCTTATAGTTTATGGAAAAAAGAATGTTTTGAAATTGACAACATAATATCAGAATATTATCTGCTTAATTAAACCCGTGGCATAAAATTAAAATATTTCTGACATGATTATGTCACTATACAGTGGAATGAAGTAAATTACACAAATAGAATACAGTAATTAATATTGAAAACATTTCTGTTTGAGATGTCTTTGACAGGCACGTTCATTGCAACTTCTTCCGGTGACATAAGTGCACTTCTTTGCTCCACGATCCTAGACCACTAATCAATGATGAAGGTCGTGCTTTTATAATTCAAACATCCCAGTAAATGAAAAGTTAAAATTAAGTTATGTATTTGAGTGAAGTATATCTATCATTGTAACATAAAATCTAACTGCATTAGATTGTGAACAAAAGGGAATCGATAATTCATTTCAGTTTCAAAATGAACAATGGATCTGAAATAGAATTGTCGACATTTCTGTCAAAGTCAAGAGTTCAGCGTCCATTTTTTTTCACTGAAAATCCTTGACATGGCTTTTTGTTTTCTAGAATAACCTTCGCTTTACACAACATTGTATCTATATTGTAATCTATTATTTTCTCCGCAAATCCTTGACATGGTGATTTGTTTTCTAGAACAGCCTTCGCCTGACATTACATTATATTGCTTCCATGATAATGTCATCTGATGTGTTAGGCCGAATATATTTACAACAAAAAGGTAATCAGAATCTGTAAATCGGAGGACAGACACTACAATGGTCAAAAGAAAATGGACGAGAAGAGTTTGAAGATACCAAAGGGGTAATCAGAATCCGTATTTCGAAGAACAGAGAACACAATGGCCAAAAGAAAACGTACAAAAGGACAAACAACGATCTACAAAACATACATATAAAACTAAAGATCAAGTAACACGAACCCCACTAAAAACCGGGGGTGAACTCATGTGTTCCGGAAGGGTAAGGAGTCTCTGCTCTACTAGGGACACCCGTCGTGTTAATCTAGTTACAAACCCGGTGATAAGTCACGAATGAGGAAAGAACCGGGAATTGTTTACAACAAGTGGAACATATCCGTGGTCATTTAACGGTCAACCAAGTCATGGTGGCGACCGTAAAACTTTCGAAGTGATGACTTTTGCTTAACTAAAAGGAATCCTTGGTTCAGTAGCTTCCTTGTTAGCAGCAACCCTCTATCAAGGAAATCCTTATAGGAACCACAAGCTCTTGAACAACGATCTACAAAACACTACACAAAAAACTAAAGTACAATGTAAATAATTTGGCATTTTAAAGAAAATGGCGAAATGAGTTTAAGCACCGTTATCTGTTGGCGCGTTACAGTACTATTGCCTTTGTGGTTGAACAACGAACGGAGTCACGAATTGCTTTCCAATGAATCTCTTGCAATCAGATGCATGTTCAAACCATGGAAATAATCTTTGACTAGTGTGCTCATGTGACATTTATCCAACAGAAGAACATCACCAGATTTGAATCTCATCAAACTCATCGGAGAAGAATGGAAAATCCGTGTCTGACGTAGATCACAAACACCAACCACTCTGGCAGAACTCCAACATGCTTTTCAAGAGGAGTGGAACAACATTCCGCATGCCGATATATTGAGTATCATCAGATCAATGCCAATGGTGGACACAAAAGAAATTTATTTTTTCTTCACATTTCGTCCCCTGGTATGTTAATATATATGATAACTTCACAGGAATTGTGAACAAGGAAAACATGACACTCTGGAGGGATGTTTCAATTGTCACAAGGTTAGGGTCGTAATGTTTTGCCTTGTAATTGGTCACCAACTACCACTTCTAATACTGGTTATTAGGAATGAATGTAAATTGTTTTTATTACGCACAAGGAGCGTGGCTTCTCCATTTACCAGGCACACACCAACGCCCAGTCTAGTGTACATCCCTTTAGGTGTTGTATCCCTCAACGGACAGACTAGGATCTAATTCGTAGTTGCAGTACTAGGTGAAGGGAGTCTTTATTTAAAACTATTTAATTAACACATACAAGTATATTATTTTTACAGAATAGTTCCTAAAGTCTGCAAAGCAAGAAATAATAATCCAATAAACAGAGAATAGCTGAAGAAATGTGTCATATCAAGTTACAAAACTGTCACTAATCTGGTTAATGCAATAATTATGCTTCTTCCTTGCAGAAACTGGAGTTTGTCATCGTCAACGCAATACAAATCTAATAAACAGAATAAAAGACTCTTGATTTTAATGACCCCAGCCATCACAAATGAAGATTTAATTAGGAAAAAAGAATTTTTGATTGCTGAACGGCGTCAATGTATGTTTTCGAAGAGGTGCAGCGGTGCTACAGATAGCTTATGTGCAATCGGAATTTTATTTATTTATGTATGAACATCTGAAAAATGTGTAGTCTAGCAGGGATTAATATAATGCGTTGGTAATTTTCCAGATTTTATACCACCACCCCTCATACACGTGTATTTTATGTTTATGCATTTAAATTATTCCCCTTTTTCAAGTTAAAGCTTCATCAGGTTGTTGCTGCCGGTGATGAAATTGAAGGGTAGGGTGCTTAGACGATCATTTTGTCATCGATCTCTTGATCAGTCATATCCAAGGTGCACTTTATATATATATATATAAGGTTAATAACAAAATTACCGAACTCCGAACAATCTTACAAAGGGAAAGTCAAAACTCATAATTATATAAACAGACAAAATCCGTCAACAACCGGAAAACTGTGAAAACCGTAATGACCCTGACTTGGTACAGGCATTTCTAAAGAAATGGTGGGTTGAATCAGATTTTAAAGCGCCAAACCTCCCGCTTTCATTACGGTTCAAAGGTTCCGGCTGTCACTATAACAGTATTTATAACAATACTGGAACAAAATAGGTAAAATAGTCGTCAAAGCAGTACCAAATTCAGTGAAGTAAATGTCAAAGACACTTTTACGTCACACATTGATAAAAAAAAATATATAATTTAATTTTATGCTAAAGACGTGTGCATTTCTTCTACATGGAAATATGTATGCAAGTAATTACAAAGAAGGGTTTGAAGATACCAATGGGGTAATCAGAATCCGTCAATCGAAGAGGAACAGACAACACAATGGCAAAAAAGGACAAGCAACGATCTACAAAACATACACATACAACTAAAGATCGAGCAACACGAACCCCACCAAAAACCGGGGATGAACTCATGTGCTCCGGAAGGGAAGATAGTTCCTGCTCCACTAGTGGCAAGTCATTATGAGGAAATGACCGGGAAGTGCTTACGATAAGTGGAACATATCCGTGACCATTTGTGACTAGATTAACACGACAAGTGTCACTAGTGGAGCAGGAACTGCCTACCCTTCCGGAGCACACGAGTTCACCCCCGGTTTTAAGTCGGGTTCGTGTTACTCGATCTTTAGTTTTATATGTATGTTTTGTAGATCGTTGTTTGTCCTTTTGTACTTTTTCTTCTTGTGTTGTCTGTTCTTCGATATACGGATTCTGATTACCCCTTCAAGCTCTTCCTGCATAACGGTCAACCAAATCATGGTGGCGACCGTAAAACTTTCGAAGTGATTTAAAGCGTTGAAATGAGCATCCAACACTGTTTACACGATCAAATTCGCGTTGTTCTTGAAAACGTCATTGAGCATGTTGGATAAAATAGTAACTTATGCAAATCTCATCCAATAGTTGATGGACCAATCAACCATGTTTGACGACGTCTTCACCAGGTCAAATTAGTGTTTGAAACAGTTGGGCAGGTTATTAAGTTTGAACGCAACTTCATTCATATTAAATACGTCATGCGAGCTATAAATAGCTACCCTCATTATAGGTCCAATCTTGTTCTTTTGGCCATTGTGTTGTCTGTTCTTCTTCGATATACGGATTCTGATTGCCCCTTTGGTATCTTCAAACTCTTCTTAAATATGTTTAATTTTAAACAAGTATAAAGATGAAGATTACAAATAAACGTAGTCCGAGATTCCTCTGTCGTTTAACGGCATTGATAAAGTTGCTTGTAGCCGTTCAACGACAGAGCGTGCTATATACGGAAAACAGCGGATTTGCTTCTCCAACTCTGGGTCAGCACATTTCCACGTTTCGTGGCTATCGGATTTTATTTTCTATCATAAACCTTATATAAATCGCTTCACCAATCATTTTTCTATTCATTCATAAACATCTTACCCTCAGAAAGTGGTGTTACACTCCATTACAGCACGATTTTGCCTTAGATCCTATGATTTCGACATTTGTCTTCCATTTTTCAAACATTTGTCACGTGACTACGAGAAAACTACGATTACCGCAATGTATCATGGGAGATGATTTGCATATAAACAAACAAACAAATATTTGTATTGCCAATCATAGGCGCCTGTTAAGGCAGAACAATTAACATAAAATTTAATACAGTTGATTATATTGATTGGTAATGATTTTAACAGCAAATTTAGTGAATTACAGATAACCATAAGAAAAAAAAAATGTAGTACCTTGTCCAAAAACAAAAAGGGGGAACGTAACACATGCTCTTTCCGAAGCCCGTTGGTAACACTCTGCCATTGAATCTTTTCTTTCCAACACATTCTGTATTATTTCCTTCTGCTCTGCTTTGATCTGTAGATGGACTGTTTGTCCTGCAGAATACGCTTAAATGTATCGTCTTCCATGTGATTTGAATGTTGTTTACGTATGCAAATAATGCTCCAAATAATTTGGCACGCTGCATTAATTAGCTCCCATCATGCAATGCGTTGCTGTCATCATTCAGTTAGTATCGCGAGATCACGTGTGTAGATTCGAAAATGGAAGTCAAATGGCGGAATAATAGGATCTAAGGCAAAATCGTGCTGTAATGGAGTGTAACACCACTTTCTGAGGGTAAGATGGTTATGAATGAATAGAAAAATGATTGGTGAAGCGATTTATATAAGGTTTATGATAGAAAATAAAATCCGATAGCCACGAAACGTGGAAATGTGCCGATCCAATGGCTGGTGAGGCAAATTCGATGGTTTCCGTATATAGCACCCTCTGTCGTTGAACGGCTACAAGCAACTTTATCAATGCCGTTAAACGACAGAGGAATCTCGGACTAAAATAAACGCAGATTGAAATTTCAACGGCTATACAGAAGTAGTTAGGAACCGGATGTATTAACGCGTCATTTGATATAATAGATAGCGGACGACGCACTACCAACGGGGATCGATTATGGAAGACCAATGTTACTTGACTGTTTACACTGGACTAATTTAACCTGTTTTAATAGTCTTTTTTCTGATAAACGAAGGTCTACATGTCGAAGGTTCCCCGAGGAAATAAAAAAAAATAAGCGTCATAAAAATAATAATTTTGCAAATCAT
Organism: Bathymodiolus brooksi; assembly: GCA_963680875.1. Taxonomy (NCBI): domain Eukaryota; kingdom Metazoa; phylum Mollusca; class Bivalvia; order Mytilida; family Modiolidae; genus Bathymodiolus; species Bathymodiolus brooksi. The sequence goes on along the minus strand of OY804576.1, from coordinate 71,938,878 downwards.
CGTTTTAAAATAATTATTCAAATACCACACCGAGTACAGAAACTATCACATCGTGATCATAACTGAAATACCGCTCACTTGACGTTAAACAAAAAACCAACAAAAAAACAATAAATCAATCAAAACAATATTTGTGCAATTACATGTAGAAATTATTTTTTTTAAATTGGCCTCCTTTACGATCAATGAACCCTAAGATGTAAACTAATTCAACAACAAACAGTAAATGTCGTATACTTCGATGTTCCTGTGTAAGGACTACACAGCCCCCGAAAAGGGTGACAGCTAGTTCTGTGGGGGCGACTGAAATACACCAGGCACGCAAATCAAGTGTATTAAGAATGACATGTTCCTTGCACGTAGAATACAGAGTGCAGTAGCTATTAATTACTGAAATTGGATGAGGTAACATTGTTATTTTGTTTCCATAATATTTATAAATGATGAATAGATTGACCCTACCTCTGCTTTAAAAATAGAACATAAGTTTCTCTTCTGAGATACAACCCTCCAAAAAGGGTGACAGCTAGTTTTTGAATACACCAGGAACGCAAATCAAGCGCCTCGTGTATTGAGAATGCTATGGTTCCTTGCCAAAAGAAAAAAAAGTAAAAGATCATTTGCAGCTACTAAAGATGAAGTTTGTTAGGATGGTCGTTGTGGCTAGTTGCAAGGCAAACTTTTTCGACCCTATTAAATATTCTCCTCCCCCCCTTCCGATATAATAGGGCTCATAGTCGCTCATTTACCAACAAGAGTGACAGTAAAGTATTACTTTTAATGATTATTGCTAAATTATTTGTTTTATTAACGCTAAACAATAATAAATCGTAATACAGATTATATATTTTTAGGACAACGATGTCACGTACTCTTGTGGTGGACACGTGACCTTTGTCCGGAATAAATTGAGTGAGTGAGCGATTGTTGCTAATCGCCACCTCAGCAATTTGTCAGCTATATCATGGCGAGAACAAGTTAATTTTCAATACGACGATGATGAGGTCCGCTTTGTACTAGACCAACACGCTTAGTTGGATTTCTATAGTGCTCACTGAAGCATTTGCCCGCGGATAGACATGTCACCACACAGACACATTATCCTATTCAGAGCCAACCAGTCTTTGCTCTTTCTCCTTAATTATCCATGCATAGCGGAGAAGCAGCAAATACCAATTTCAAAGTCTTTGGTTTGAACTAATCGATTCTAGAACCCACAATCTACCGCACTCGAGGCATACACACTCACCATTACACCCCCGATGCGGTTCACAATAAATTGAAGATCGTAGATGTTTTCCGTATGAATATTGTATAGCAATGTTAGAAACTTGAATAGGTTCTTCTTCGTGGAATAGGTATTTTTATCTTGGCTAGTCAAGATGGAGGTTGGTGAAACTTTGTTGTAGTAAAAACTTTCAAATTAACCATCTTTTATCGGTTAACTAGTTTTGAAAATGGTTATGTATTATATATGGACCCTCAGCCCCGGGTAGCTCCAAACCTGATGCCCAATATCAGTACAGATTGAATGTTATAGAGGATTCATCGCGAAAAATTCTGAAATTGACCTTTGACCGCGGAAATCTGAATATCTTCAAGCAGTTTACAAGTAAACAGTACGTGTACAATTTAAACTTAGACGTGAACTGTTCTTAGTATTATAAAAGTGTAACAGTGAAAACATCGTACCATTTGTTGAGTGACCACTTATTGATCTTATTAGACGCTGATTGCCAAACAATACCAAATAGAAATGTCACTCGGAGAAACATCAAAATTGTTATTGGAAAGTCAGAAGATCTTTGACTCTAGTGAAGACCTCAATACCAATACACCTGTAATTTTGAATATGTTATTGCAGCTAGTATCATCTATTGACGGAAGATTAAAATATATAGAAACGGCAGTCGATTCTATTAAAGACATAAAAAGGGAATTACTTCTTATGTCAGCTAAGATGAGAGAACTTGAATTTAAATTTTCAGAAACAGCAAAATCACAAAAACACGTAGAAACTAGTTGCCAGGTTCTTAGTGATATGTTCGATGATGTTAAAAATAAAAGTGACAAACGAGATGATCTCTTAAATAAACATACTGAACAGTTTGTAAAACATTCACAAGACATCAGTAAGCAATCTGACCAAATAAAAATAATATCAACAAACTTTGATGAATTGAAAAAACAAATAGCGGATACGAAATCACAGCATAGTGATCAAGATGAAGTACGTAAACTACAAAACACTGTTCTTGACTTGCAATGTCGCTCGATGAAAAATAACCTTATTTTCACAAATCTATTCGAGCAGAGAACTGAGAACGTTGAGGAAAAACTAAGGGCTTTTATTTACGAGAAACTCGGGATAGAACATCATATTGAATTTGGTAACGTGCACCGATTCGGAAAACGCTCAAATGACAGACCGAGACCAATCGTGGCGAGATTCTTGTACCACAAAGATCTGAGACTAGTTCTCGACCGAGCAAAATGGCTTAAAAACACCCCTTTCGGTATTCACGAGCAGTTTCCAAATGCAATAGAGGAAAGACGAAAGAAGCTGTATCCAATTCAAAAAGAGGCTAGGAAACAGGGAAAACATGTCGTGCTAGTAAGGGACAAACTATTTATCGACGGAATGCTATACTGTCAAGACGAAAATGACAACGAAAATACAAATGCTACATCAGCAAAGAAGTACGGATACCGTGACTCGCTCTTGACAACACCGAAGGAGGCCAACAGACCATACAAGCGTCCACGCCCATCAGATACCCCCCCCCCCCCCCCCCCCCCCGTTATTGAATGATAGTAATCATTATTAGCACAGCCATGGAGAACAATTAACCAATGAACTGTTATGTAATTTACGAAAAGATTGTAATTGTGTTAAATGCCGTGATAACAAAGTTATTTATAATAATATATGTACAGTTTACAGTGAAAATAACACTGACAATATAAATAATATTAATTATGTTGTTACTCAATATGAATCTAAAGAAATATTACATAATTTAATAGACGGTAATGATTATGAACTTACAGTTGAAGTAGAAGAAGAATATTCTAACAATATATATAATTTTTATAAAATTAATGATATATCTGTTGTTATTGATTATAAACAAAATGTAAGTAATTGTAATAATTCTATTGTTGATTGTAGTGATGAGTCTCGTCATACATGTATAACTGTAAATACTAGTCATTGTTCTGATATAACTGTCAATAGGTCAATCAGTGATTCTAATGATATAACTGTCAATAGGTCAGTCAGTGATTCTAGTGATATAACTGTCAATAGGTCAATCAGTGAGTCTAGTGATATAGCTATCAATAGGTCAGTCAGTGAGTCTAGTGATATAACTGTCAATAGGTCAGTCAGTGATTCTAGTGATATAACTGTCAATAGGTCAATCAGTGATTCCAGTGATATAACTGCCAATAGGTCAATCAGTGATTCTAGTGATATAACTATCAATAAGTCAGTCAGTGATTCTAATGATATAACTGTCAATAAGTCAGTCAGTGATTCTAGTGATATAAATATCAATAGGTCAATCAGTGATTCTAGTGATATAACTGCCAATAGGTCAATCAGTGATTCAAGTGATATAACTATCATTAAGTCAATCAGTGATTCTAGTGATATAACTGTCAATAGGTCAGTCAGTGATTCTAGTGATATAACTGTCAATAGGTCAATCAGTGATTCTAGTGATATAACTGTCAATAGGTCAGTCAGTGATTCTAATGATATAACTGTCAATAGGTCAATCAGTGATTCTAGTGATATAACTGTCAATAGGTCAATCAGTGATTCTAATGATATAACTGTCAATAGGTCAATCAGTGATTCTAATAGTATAACTGTCAATATGTCAATCAGTGATTCTAATGATATAACTGTCAATAGGTCAGTCAGTGATTATAATGATACATGTATAACTGTAAATACTAGTCATACTTCTGATATAACTATCAATAGGTCAGTCAATGATTCTAATAATAATTGTATTAATTTGTTAAGTTTGAACTGTTGTGGGATCAAGTCAAGGTTGCAGTATCCAGAATTTCAAAACATGATTAGAAATCATGATATCTTATGTTTTGTCGAGACAAAAACTGACGACTTGGATGTTATTAATTTTCCTGGTTTTAAGTTCATAATGAAAAATCGTCGGTCAGGTGGGATTATGGTCGGATATAGAGACACTTTAGTGAACATGATTGAAATAAAAGAAACTAGTTGTAAATATGTTCTGTGGTTTAAGTGTAAGGGGGGGTTATTCAAACTAGACCAACCGGTAATTTTTGGTGTAGTTTATATACCTCCTGAATACACAAAGTACTCATCAGACGAAGCATTTAATGAAATTCAACAGGAATACTTATCACTTTTAAATATTTCGAAATATATTTGCCTTGTCGGGGATTTTAATGCAAGGACAAGTAATTGTGATGATTTTATTATTCTAGATGACAACAATCATAATAATAATAATATTTCAGATTATGTCGATAACTATACTGAAGTATTAGAATCATTGTCTCTCCATGTTGAACGAAGTAGTATGGATATGATAAGAAATAGGTATGGAAATATGTTGTTAGAATTTTGTAAAGGTAATAGCCTATTTATAGTGAATGGTAGAGTAGGTAAGGATAAAAATATTGGAAGATTTACTTGTAGAAACGCCAGTGTAGTAGATTACTGTATTAGTAGTCCATATTTGCTGAAATCATTCAAAGATTTTGACATCCTTGATTCTAGTAAGCTATATTCAGATGTTCACTCGCCTATTACGATATGTTTTTCTTCTGATAATTTTTCACAAAGCAGCAAAGATGAATATGTGGATTCTCGGAACCATACTGTTGAAAATATAATAAAAACTAAAATATGGGACCCCCAAAAACAAATTCATTTTCAGAACAATATTGATATTGAAAAAATGTTAGAATTAGAACATATGCTTACTCTATGTGGCACAGAAAAAGATATGATTACTCAAGATACTGTTGACATATTGATAGAAAATTTATGTAATATATTTGTCACATCTGGCCAAAAAACTTTTGGAACTTAAGGAAAAAAACAAGAATAATACTTTCAAAAAAGAAAATAAACCCTGGTTTGATTTAGACTAGATTTGCACGTCAAAACTACAGAAAACTTAAGAAACGTTTTAAACGTTCAACTTCTCCACAAAATCGCTTAGCTATGATTGACGCTGAAAAACATTACAAACATACATTGGACAGAAAATATAAAAATTATCGAAAGCAATTTTCAGAAGATATACACAATATGAGTAAAAACAATCCTAAAGAATTTTGGAAACTTTTGAACAAAGGTAAAAGAAAGAAGCAACCGAATATTGAAATTGATAAACTTTATGATTTTTTTCAAAATTTGAATACAAGAGACATTTGTGATGGTAACAACGGCTTACCAGAGGTTAATATTCTACAGAATGAACCAATCAATGAACACATAAACGCCTATATCTCAAAGGAAGAAATTTTAAAATGTATACAAAAATTAAAGAATGAAAAAGCTTGTGGTGAGGATGAAATTATAAACGAATACATCAAGTCGACATCAAATCAATTTATAAATATTTATGAGAAGTTATTTAACATTATCTTTGATAAGGGTTTTGTTCCTCATATTTGGTTGATTGGTACAATCAAGCCTATTTATAAGAATAAAGGCGATATTTATGAACCCAAGAACTATAGGCCTATCACAATTGTAAGTTGCTTGGGAAAATTATTTACATCAATTCTGAATACAAGACTCAATAACTTTTCTGAGGAATACAGAATACAGACTTATAAAAGAAAACCAATTCGGATTTCGCCAAAATTATTCAACTATAGATAACATTTTCACTCTCTTTTCGTTTTTCCAAATAATAAAACTTAAAAAAAGGAAATTATTTTGTGCCTTTATAGATTTCGAAAAGGCCTTTGATAAGGTATGGAGGGAAGGGCTTTTCTATAAAATGATGTTAAATAAAATCAATGGCAAAATGTATAATGTTATTATTAATATGTATGATAGTATAAAATCTTGTATCTCATATAATAATTGTATATCAGAATACTTTGATTGTGCAAATGGAGTCAGACAAGGGGAAAACCTGTCCCCTTTTCTTTTTTCATTGTTTTTAAATGACGTTGACACTTTTTTAGAAAACAAAAATATTACAGGACTACAAACTATCTCAGATGAAATAGAAAACAATTTAGACATTTACCTTAAACTTTGTATTCTGTTATATGCTGATGACACTGCATTGTTAGCTGAGACAGCAAATGATCTCCAAACTCAACTGGATGCTTTTTATGAATATTGTAATTTGTGGAAATTAAAAGTAAATGCAGATAAAACCAAAGTAATGGTGTTTGGAAATGGGAGATTACCACAAAACTTGAGCTTCAGCTATGATAATCTAAATCTTGAGATAGTTAAAAATTTCAACTATCTTGGGATTATTTTTACTAGAACAGGAAATTTTAGTTTAACAAAAAAACATCTAGCTGATAAAGCACTAAAAGCTATGTATGAAGTTTTGAAAATGGGAAGAATGTATAAACTATCAATAAAATGTCTACTTGATCTATTTGACAAAATGATTAAACCCATCCTGTTATATGGCTGTGAAGTGTGGGGCTTTAGTAACAATGATATTCTGGAAAAATTACATCTAAAATTTTGTAAGATTCTTTTAAATTTAAAAACATCAACGCCTAGCTATATGGTGTATGGTGAACTAGGGCGATATCCTATATATATTGATATTAAAATCAGAACCGTATGTTACTGGGCAAGACTTATAGTTGGTAAACAAACAAAGTATTCTAATATATTGTATAGACTATGTCGTCAATTGAATGAAAATCATAATATGCAGTTTAGTTGGATATTGTTTGTAAAACAAATATTTAATGAGTGTGGCTTCCCCAATATATGGGAAACAGAACTTTTTGACAATGTAGATTATTTGAAATGTGTAATTAAACAGCGATTAGAGGATCAGTTTCTTCAAAATTGGAATTCTTTAGTACAAAATTCACCTAAAGCCATAAATTATAAAACAATTAAAACAGAGTTTAAATATGAAGAATATTTAAATATTTTAGAAATAAAAGATGCAATTTTGCTTTGCAGATTTAGAACAACAAATAATAAACTCCCCATCGAAACAGGGCGATGGCAGAACATTCCAAGAGAAAATCGTAAATGTATATTATGTAATAGATCCCAAATTGGAGATGAATACCATTATATTTTTGAATGTATTTATTTTAACCAAAAACGTAAGCAGTCACTGTTAAATTATTTCATATATAGACATAATATTATCAAATTTTCTGAACTTATGTCAAGTAAAAGAAAATCAATACTGAAGAAACTCTGTCATTTTATAAGTGCTATCAATACCGGTGTTTGTCCTCCAGGCTCTTAATCCTTTGTAACCTCTCTCCTAATTTATATATATGTTGTAAATAGTTGTTGTTATTTTGATTTTATTGTTATATCTCTGTACCATTGTTATACATTGGCTTTATGAGAATAAAGATATATGGAATAGCCGTCAGGAATACTGAATACTGGTGACGCATCCAGGACTGACGCCCACAGAGCTTCAAAGCGCGGATACGGGGAATGTCAGGTAATAATGGGGAAAGTATGACCATGGATCATGGTGTGTAACGTGTTTGAAGAATGCTACGATCCCTGCACGTTAAAACCTCTTTTGTAGATTTTGATGAAGAGTACGCATGTATCCGCTGCAAAAGACTAATTTTTTCGTCCCTACCCAACTCGCCAAACTTTTACAGTGGCAGTCAAAAGTCGTCCCGGATGGCACATCTCTTCATCAGTATTATCGGACTTGTTCTCGTTCTGTTGCTCGCTTGACGTAATAAACAATTATTCTTCAAGAAACTTACCTATTTAATGTATTGCGTGTATGCTTCTCGTCATGAAGACTGCTAATAAAACCGAGTATCGCCAATAACCCCCAACGCAGCCAAACATAAATCAAGTGACGAAACATTTAAAAATTATCGAAATATCGTATTTATAACAACAAACTTCCATTATAAAAACGATAATTTCAGTGTCGATTTATTAAAAAAAAACTACACAACGATTATTAAGAAGAGTTTGAAGATACCGAAGGGGTAATCAGAATCCGTATATCTGAGAACAGGCGACATAATGGCCAAAAGAAAAAAAAAGGATCTACAAATCATACAAAATGTGCTTTGGTTCACGCTTTTATACGCCAATAAAACTACGAAAAAATGCATTCAATTCTTAAATGGATTCCTTTGTTATTTGTTCTATGCCAGTGGCACTTTCTCATTTTGTTAATTCGCAGATAACAGGACAATAAAGTTAAACAATGCATTCTATCTAGTTACTTTGTCAAACAGCTGTATTTCCAAACATAGGAAAATGCTGTTGAGATGGTTAATATTCACACACTCCATTTATTAAGTACCGGTATCTATATATAGGAAAAAGGTGTGCTCGATACGATAGATGAATTACAAGTCATTGTTCGAGCTTTTGTCTACGCGATTTTGATTAATTTTTTAAGGTTGCTTGATATTCACAGAACAGTATAAATAAAAACTTGGAATGTCCTTTTGTTTGTATTTACAAATGATCAATTATATTAACCTAACAATTAACAATATGTGATCCCGTGTGTCATGCGCAGTGGTGATAAGTCGAGTAATGTAGCGTAATGTCATTGTGTGCAACATCCCTAATAAAACCGAGTATCGTCCAAAAGAAAAAGTACAAAAGGACAAACAACGATCTACAAAACATACATATAAAACTAAATTATGATCAATGTATAATTAGAATATACCAGAATGTGTGAAAACAAAATTATATCACTTTAATGTAAAAGCTCGCGGATACCTCAGAGAATTTGTAATCAGTAATAAGTATCTTTGCCTCTGGTAGATCAAAATCATATCTATTGGTACAGACCATCCCTTCAGCAAACTCTTCTACAATGACAATGGTTTTCCTCTTCCATTTCTTTCATTCTGTCTAATAAACTGTTGATTTGGTAAAAATATTCCTTTACTTTCCAACTCATCAAGCTATCTCTGTAGTTCATCAATAGCTTCAAGTTCTCTCTGAACTCTACTATTATGCTTTTTGTCTCTGCAGGTTTTTCTGTGGTTTCTTTTTATTTTCTTATGCTGCTTTCTACAGAAGCATAAAAAAATCAAAATAAAAAGTCAGATAAGTCAAAGATAAATATAGAATGATAGAAATGGCTTTTCTAAACGACATAATAATTCGGTCTACCCTAAAGTAAATGAAGACCCAGTATTCATTGATTGATTGAAAGTAACTTTGCTGTTTACATAAAGGTAATAACAAAATTACCGAACTTCGAACAATCTTACGAAGGGAAAGTCCAAACTCATAATTATATAAACAGACAAAATCAGTCAACAACCGGAAAACTGTGAAAACCGTAATGACCCTGACTTGGTACAGGCATTTCTAAAGAAATGGTGGGTTGAATCAGATTTTAAGGCGCCAAACCTCCCGCTCTCATTACGGTTCAAAGGTTCCGGCTGTCACTGTAACAGTATTTAACCACAGGAACAAAATAGGTAAAATAGTTGTCAAAGTAGTACCATATTCGGTGACGTAAATGTCAAAAATATTTTTACGTCACACATTGACAAAAAAATTATTGACATTGTTAACTTCTTTATCTTTATACATTTTCACTAACCCTTAAGCAAGGGGGTTCAAGGGCTTTATACTACCCCCCTTTGAAAACAATCAAGAACTATAGAAGTTGAAATTTTATCTGAACAAGCACTTCTAAAAGTCAACATTATTATAATTGTTACCTAAAAGTTAACAGAATTTTAACGGTTTTAAAAAAATGGTTCATTGACATGGCTGCCTTTGTCCTAAATTATAACCACCTATTATGTGAAGAAATGCTTTAGGGGAGCCACACAAAAATATGCGAGACGGAGTCCATACGTCTATGCAAAAACTTATGGAAAACTAGTGTTAGTTTTAAAATTCAGAGAATGTGTCAAGGTTTAAGTCTAATATGCTTTCCCCTGGTAATATCACGAATAAAAAATAAACCAGGGATAGAAATAAGCACTTTCCCGTGGTCAGTACATTTTATGAAGGCCCAGTCAGACTTAACAGCAACTTGCTCTTTTGGCCAGTTCATTTAATGATTTTTATTTGCTTAAGCTACAGTAAAGGCTAGTTAAATGTATTACAGGCTAGTGGCTTAAACAAAACAGCTTTCCAGCTTGGCTAGTTTGACCCGACACCTTATTTCTACCCCTGTAAACCCAAATTGCTTAAATTTTTACAAGAATTTACTTTTTACTCGTGAACACAAAGGTCATAATTTAGGACATGTTTTGAAAAACAAAATGTGAAGAAAATGAAAGATAGTTTTATCGATTTTTAAAGAAAAATATATCTTACAGCTGATCACATTCTTCGGTTTTGATGATTTGAGTTTTTTTTAAGGTTTGGTAAATAAACATTCTGAAAATAAAATAAAATGAGGAGATACATGTATGGAATAAATGCCAACCTGAGATACCATACCCTAAAAATTTAAACATCATGTACAGAGATTGTCATAACGCCTTCAACAATGAACCGTAGCCCACCCTTATGACAATCCGTGCAGACACTTGCATGTTTGTGTGTAGATCTAAAGAATTTTAATGCATATGATACATTTTTGTAACTGATATAGCCATCAGTTACAAAAATGTATCATATGCATTAAAATTCTTCAGTTACAAAAATGTATCATATGCATTAAAATTCTTTAGATCTACACACAAACATGCAAGTGTCTGCACGGATTGTCATAAGGGTGGGCTACATTTGTAGGCAGCAGTGAGTAAGGATAATTGTTAGATCAGTTTTAGCTGGAATGTCGGCCATTATAATGTTGGTGGTACATGTACCTCTATGATCATCTTTGCAAATTATGTCTCCCATTCCCAGAAGAGGGAGACATATTAATTTAGTGTGAATTCTGCTTCTCTCCTTCTCATGCAAAGGTTTGTCGGGGCCATAACTTTGTTGTCTTTTGAACTAGGCCTTAGATATTTCGTACAAAATGTATGTGGATGTATTACCGTGAGACGGTGTGCCACATACCATTATGATTGACCTTCATGTTACCTTGACCTTTGACCACAAGGTCAAATTTATGTACTTTTATAAGGGAACTATTGTCCGGACCATAACTGTTTTGTCTTTTCACCTAGGCCTTAGATATTTGGTATGCTGATCATGTATAACTGTAAGACGGTGTGTCGCATACCATAATGACCCTCATGTGACCTTGACCTTTGACCTCAAAGTCAAATTTATGTACTTTTATATGGCAACTATTGTCTGGGAAATAACTGTTTTCTCTTTTGACCTATACCTTGGATATTTGGAAGTGGATGTATCACCCTGAGACGGTGTGTCGCGTACCATAATGATCTTCATGTGACTTTGACCAAATTTAAGTAGGAGGCCCGGGTGGCTCAATGAGTTAGGTCGCTGGATCTAACAACTCGTACAAGTATATCACCAATACGGCGTGGGTTCGCGCCCGGCTTTGTAAATTACAAAAAGGGGTGCACTCGACTCGCAGTCGCAAGTGATAAAGTTTACCAGTTGCTTGCCCATGGTCGGTGGTTCTCTCCGGATACTCCGGCTTCCTCCACCGCTAAAACTTGTCGCCATGATATAGCTGAAATGTTGTTGAAAGTGGCGTTAAAACACCAAAAATCAAATCAAATCAAATCAAATTTAAGTACTTTTATAAGGGAACTATTGTCTGGGTCATAACTCTTATGTCTTTTGAATAAATTATGGAAGGGGAGACATAGTCATATGTTTTAGTGTGCTAAAACAATTCTTCCTAGTTGAGACATGTCTTAAAATGTTAAAAATTCTTTACTTTTCAGTTTTCCAGTTCAGCATGGTTGATTTTGTTGAGTTCAATATTATTTGTTATGTTACAACTGGGGGAAGTTCCAGTTTGTTTATGTTGAAATTACAAACCTGGCATTTCCTCTTTTTGTTGCATGTACTTCTTCATTATTTAAGTGCTGATGACTTTTCAAGACAATGGTAAAGTAAAAATCTATGGTATTTCTCAATTACTGTTATGAATGTAAGTATTTCTTTTTTGAAAATATTAAATAACTCAAGGCGCAGATGTGGAGAATATATTGGTTTTATGGTCATCAAAATACTTCATATTATGCATGACATGTACATTTAAACACAGCATCAAAATTAAATCCCAAAGAAATCCTCAAAGAATAATTTATTATTATTCCACATTGGCAACCAACCAAACAAAATTACAGTCAATGCTTATAATTTAATAAATCGTGACAGTGTAACGTCTAAAACAAGGGGATTCCCTTTGATGACGTCACAGCAATGTGTTTTATTTTCTCATTTATTGGTAACCCTACAATATATAGCTTTTTAATACCAGTAGATATACTAAATCTTATGAGATCCTGCTCAAATATGTTTGAATATGATTAAGGATAAAAATTTAGGGAATAATGAGAAAAATATTTGAATAAACCCCCCAAAAAAGTAATTGAAATGTAATGTAAAGTAATGCCCATTACATGACTTTTTATGAAAAGTAATCATTACATTACTGTAATGTGTAATGCAAAAATGCTGCATTACACATTACTTGGCATTACATGGAAAAATGTAATATTACAATTACATTACAATTACACATTACCATTACCCCAAACCTGATTGATAACCAATAGTTAATTATTAATACTTGTTTTTTCTTGATAGGTTAATGAATTGGAATGTAAAAATATTGAGAGAAAAAAAAACAAGAAACCAGAGTTCATCTACTGACTGGCTTAACCAGAGGAAATGAAGACTTACGGTATCACGGTTTGGTGAAATTATTAAGGTGACAATAAGGCGCAACACACTTCTGTCAACGTTTGTGTTCCACAGCTAACCTTGTTAATCTCCCAGTGCTTCATGGAAAGCAATGTGAACAGAAGGCTATTCAAAAATTTGAATCCTCAAAACAGTTAAAATGTCATAAAGCAGGGTTATTTATCAGAACAGATTACCCATATCTAGGTGCCACACCAGATGGCATTGTAGGTGAAAATAGCACTGTTGAGGTAAAATGTCCATATAATGGAAGAAATGAACTAGTTCTGCCAGGGAAGAACTTCCCATTTTTGCATAAAAACAGTTCATGTGATATAGTACTGCGAGAAGACAGTAAATACTACGCACAAATTCAAGGACAGATGTTTGTTTCTAAAAAGAAACAATGCTATTTTGTTGTGTTCACTTTTAGAGATTTGTTTGTTCAAGTGATCTCAATTGATGATGACTATTGTATTAACTGTCTCATACCATAGTTATCCCTCTTCTATGAGAAGTACTATAGACCATACTTAGCTTCTGTGTTGTAAGGTAGCAGATGTACTGCATATGTAGTGAAGTCCAATCAATCGAACATGTACAAGGTTGGTAAAAAGGCGGTCAATACTATACAATTACAACATAACAATGAAGTCAATACATGAATTTATAGACCTGATAATCTATATTGATTGAGGACATAGTTTTGGAGGCCATCTTGAATATGGCCGCCATTTTGAAATCCCCTATGTCACTATCACATTCCATATGTCGAAAAAACCTTGAATATCAATTTATGTTAATAGCGGAGCACTCTGAAATGTTGACACATTTTGGCAGCCATTTTGAAACTAAGCAAAATTTTGAAAAATTACCAAAAGGGCAATAACTCCTAGACAGGTTTTCCGATCAACTTCAAAATTTCTGCATAGGTAGATGTTGATGTGCAGAATTTTGATACCTGTAACGGTTGATGAGTAATAAGCCAAAAACAGTGGCCATATTTTGGGTCTATGGCTATAATCGACTTAAATTTGGAAGACTATGACCAAGTTTGGTTTGGTTAAAATCTGTTCAGCGGTTTCCGAGGAGAAGATTTTTAAAGAAAATTCTACAGACGGATGACAGATGCAAAGTGATGGCAATAATAATAGTATTGACTTGGCTGGTGGACAATACTGGTCAGAAATGGTAGATTGATATTTGATGATCATTTATATGGTCTTTATTATTACCGGTAGGTTACTTGGGTCACTATATTAACATTTTCTCTTTTATAACATAGATTAGTTGTGAGATAAACATGATTAAATTATAAAATAAGACATTTTAATGTATTATTCACACAATAAAGATATTTAATTACAATTATAAAAAACTGTTTCGTCCCTGCCAAGGGTACTCATCAGGTGGCTTAAAAGGCTACCACTACAGTTTTTTTCTTTCTCTTTTTTTTGTTTTCACAAGAACTATTGAAGGATGGACAGACAAAGTGAAAACTATAGGGCACCTGCATCCTTTGATGTTGGGTCCCTAATAATTGAATAAGTATACTGTTATCTAAGTATGTTTATTAGTTGTAATAACTTTTACAGGTGTCTCTTATTTCCTAGTTCATACATCATAATGTTTTGCAATAGACAGTGCTCAAGCTCATTTAAGGAATAAATAATAGAACAAGGATAGTGAAAACAATTTTTGAAAATAGTTTATCATTGGATGATAAAAATGTTAAAAATGGTTTCAGTTGGTCCAGAGGTTTTAGAAAAATTTAGAATTATTTACACTAGATGAATGGCTTGCAGTATAGAATGGCAATATCTCACAAAGGCCTTACTTTTATTATAACATTTCTGGTTTCAGAGGGAGGAATTTAGTATAATTGGTGAATTTTAAAATTATTATTTAAATGAACTCAAGCACTTCTTTTGACAATAGACTTTCTGAAATTGGCAATACTGAAACAAACAAGCACAATACAAGACCCTAATACTAGTTTTCCATGAGGAAGGTCTTCCTTTAGAATTTTGAAGCGTTTAGTTTAACCTATTACCCTCTCTATGTGTATCCTTTTGGATGCAACTCTCCTATCCTTTTAAAAGAGTTGGGGTGTTCACCTGAACATCTTGAACTGCGAAGGGATCATTATACCTCTGTCAGCCATGATGCTATCCTTCCTCTCAAACATATGGAGTTCATGTTGAAGTAGAGGAGACTTCTCAATAATCTGCCTGTCACTGGCTGAACCGCCATATGAATCACTGATGTATGACGCTGTCCCTCTGGGCGTACAACCAATCATTGTCTTCAGTGTGTTTTTATGTTTGTATTGAGACCAGGTGACACTTTGGGCATCTACATGTGATGGTGTTTGTATTGGGGTCTCCGTTGCATCCAAAATGACACGAGTAGAGGGGAATTTTCGCTTAAAGTCTTCAGGCATGTGCTGATCTATTGAGAGTCTCTTGAGGGCCATAAATCCAACTCCTTCAGTTGAAAATATAAAAAATTAATCCAACATATAATAATATTGAACATGTAACTAAGTTCAATGTCTTCCTTGGCTTGACGTAACTTTATAAGGGTTAAAAACAGCTGATCCTTTGGATGTAGAGAAAGACACTGGTAATTCAATTCCAGTACATCGGGACCTAAACAATTAAAAAACAGCATAAAATGATTGTAGTTTTCAAATGATGTGTACAATTTGACACTCTTAGGATCATTAATGCAACTGACAATACAGAAAGTTCCTATCAGTGAGCACTGTTCTCCTTTGTCCATATGCAGAGGCTCAATTCCATCTACCATTTCATCTGATGACTCATTTCCACTCCACCCTATAACACTTCCATCTGAACATCATCTACCATACTGTTATCAACTATATCATGCCTTTGGGTGTATCTGCTTGTACGGGATGGTGTAGTATCCTTACGAAATGTGAATATAGATGGCACAGCATGTGGGAGCAATTTCTTCCTAGTCCCTGAAATATTTTTTTTTTTTATTTAAATGTACATGTATTCATCTACAAAAATAGAGTACATCAGTATCTTTTTTCAATAGAAAATCTAGTGTAATATCTTAACCAATGAATCATAAATTCCTTGTTTTCTCTATTTCACCGGTCATCAGTTTTTTTAACTGATGACCAGGGGAACATTACTGTAATCATATTTCACGGACTTTATAAATACATGTTTTTGTATACAAGGTCAGAAAATGGGTGTGTTAGATTTATTTCAGTGGTAAATTAAGCAATATTTTTTCCCAGACTTTTCGAAAACTGAACAACATTACCATGCACTTTCTCATACTTTGTGAATAAATTGGTTGCACAGTTTTTCAGTATAAAAAACACTTAAAACCGACTTTATATTCGGATACATGTACTAGCACTTTATTGGTTTTTGTTGGTTCAGCACAACAAAACATTTGTGCACTGGTCTTGAGGGGACCAGTAAATTTATTACTCCTCAGGCAATAATTGGTACCTCAGGGTAATAAATTTACTGTTCCCATCAAGACCACTTAACAAATGTATAATGTTGACCCACAAATTCTATAACACTACTTAAAATGACATGCTGTTGGAAGGTAAAATTTTCAAAATCGAAAGGGGGTTCACATCTATCCCTAGTAACAATTTTGCAAAGTTTGAAGCAAATCTGTCAAATCATTTTTGAGGTATTATACTACATATCTATGAACAGACAATTAAAGTCCATTATATCTGATAAACGTCAAAATATATACACGTATTCCCCTAATGTATGTTAATACTGAGTTTTAATGTTATGAACTTATGGGAATCCCTTATGGCATTCTCAAGTTACAGTTTCACAATTAATATGTGGACAGACACAGACGGAGAGAGTGATTACTATGGGGCATCCATCGACAAAGTCGAGCGGGCCCTAATTAGTTCTATGAAAGTTTATGATTCTAGACTAGTTTACGAATACAAGAATAGGTCATCCTTATGTTGACTGAGCTGACTAAGGATAACATTTAGCAGTAATGGCAGGAATCCTGGTGAAATTCTCTAGCCAGATTTCTTTAATGCTGGAAAAAAACAAACAGAAACCACAAAGTAAACAAAGCAAAAATACCTTGACAGTAGGTAAGACAAAGACAATATATCATGTATGGGCTATAATATACAATTATTGACTTTTTTGGGGGTTAATATAAAGATCTGTCAATCCAAGAGCCTCGGTAAATATAACTTCTCTTGGATTGACAGATCTTTATATTAACCATAGCAAAAGTCAGTAATTATTTTATTACATGAGTACAATAGTTGATTGATATTTTTTAGCAGGTGAGGTAAATATCCAAACATAATTTACTTCCAAATATTGATTTGTTTTTGTAAAAATTAATAATGAATGCATCATCATTTTCCTAGACCTGATCTGCTGTCATGACTGTATTGTCCAAATAGCAAACCAATTTCATTATTTCTAAATATAATTGTCTTAAATCATCAGATTTCAATCATTCAATATTGTAAACAAAAACAAGTGATGAATTTGTTAGACAATTTCAGTTACTTTTTAAACAATATCCCTTTTTAATTGAGAATCATGACGAGAAATAATTTTCTCACAAAATAATGAAACAATTGGTTTACTATTGTATTTAATATCACAGGCCCATAAGAACAGGAGGCCCCCTCAAATATTTCTTATATTTGGTTAAGTATAGTGTCGAAATTTTTTTTGGGCCCCTCAAAATATACTGTTGGGCCCCCTCAAATGAAATATTGTTCCTACGGGCCTGTATCATGCATTGCAACAACGTGTAACTATATAATAGGTTTTCA
The DNA here is from genome assembly GCA_963680875.1 of Bathymodiolus brooksi. Classification (NCBI taxonomy): domain Eukaryota; kingdom Metazoa; phylum Mollusca; class Bivalvia; order Mytilida; family Modiolidae; genus Bathymodiolus; species Bathymodiolus brooksi. The sequence continues at coordinate 71,921,059 of OY804576.1, read as the reverse complement.
CAAATTCATAAGGCATAAAAATATAATAGTTTGTTTAGGGTAATCCTTCAGTACCTGAAATTTTATGCCTACCCAAACATTTTTCGCCATTTTACAACAAACACTGATTGCCTCCCATTAACTCAATGTGAACAAAAATAGAAAAAAAAAAAAAAAAATCCTTTCTATCCTAGCTAACTTTTTTCACCATGTTGCCCTAAACACACAATATTTTTTTCTATGACTAACCAAAAAATATAATTAAGTTTTTACGAAGTGTGAAACACCTTGCACATAGGATAAAATTCTGATACAGTAGTCTTCAACTACCAAAGGAGTGAAATACTGCATCATTACATACTTGAGATTTGAATTTTTCTGTTTTAACAACTTTATATGAATGAATTTTGATCTTTTACCTTGATTTATTTGCATTGGAATGCAGTATTAAAGCTCAGCTAAATATTTGGTTGTCCAAAAGCATGGTTATCAATAGAAAAAAATACAATATTTCATTTTAAAAAAATCATGTCATTCAGTTGGACTTTATTATACATGTAGTATTTAGGTTTTAGGCCAAAATAAAATATAGTTGTGTTTCCTATTACCCTACCTACCCTATTTTAAGGCCCCGACCATAAACATTTTTTGGCCATTTCCCAATCAGCACCGTTAAAGTCACAAACGCTGGCCTATTAAGTCTATATAAAATGTTTTAACAAAATAAAATCCCTACCTACCTATCATAATTTTTCTCAGTATGTAATAGGCAACACACATATATTTTATGTTGGCCTTATTATTTTACAGGACAAATTTGTATTTCTATCACTGTTATTGTGTTTATATTGAAATCAGAATGCAATATACATGTTATACATGTTGTTCAACTTCTAACATAAATAACTCGTACCATTCTTTTATTTATTCTTATATTATATACATGTATATATGTAGTACTTTATCTGACAAAAATTGTTAGATTGTACAGGTTGGAGAAAACCCCTCATTTGGGGAATATTTCCCATTTGGACACAGTCGCTTGATGTATCAAATATAACGTGGAAAATGAGAAAAACTTCTAAACAAAATTATAAATATTCCTAATTTTTCCCTCTTATTTTTGAATTTCATCAAGTGACTGATTTGGGTAACAACTATCCAAATGGGTATACATATGTTTCAAACAGAAAAAAAATATAAAATTTGGAGTCGACACATTTAACTTTAAAAGACACATCTTTATGTGAAATGGAGGAACTTTGACAATGGAAAAAGTATTTCTCATTTGGGTAAGTTCCCAAAACGAGTGGTTGTCCCCAACCTGTTATAGTCAAATATTTAGACTGAAATATCAGCTAGAATCGACGACAATCAGACGTTTTTAGTTTCATTCAAGAATCAAGTAAGAAACACTCTTGTTAAAATAATAATTAACCTGAATACGGGTAAACGAAATTACCAACTAACCTGATAGCGTTTGATTATAGTCACTCTCTCTGAAGTGGGCTGTACAAACCACGTCGTACTTTCCTGGTGTCCAGAGGTTTCTTGACTTTTCATCAATCCGGTTGATGGCCACTCTCCATTTTTTCCTCAGTTCTGGGTCTGAAGGGAACACATGACCCCCAGAATCTGTGCAACCCGGCACACAGCAGTACTGAGGCATACTATTTTACTTTATATATGATCAGTCTATCGCAACTTGTAATGGCGGAAATATAACGATGCGATCCGGGAGAGTTCCGAATGTATAACTGATAGTACACGAACGCCATCTATCGTTGAAAATATCGTAGGTGCAAACCATTGCCACATTCTCCCTCTTCTTGGCTATTTTCGGGAATATAGCTGAAATATTGCTCACTTGATTCAAACAAACAAACAAAAATGAGAAGAAAAAAGGACTAATTATTTCAAGAAGAGTTTGAAGATACCAAAGGGGTAATCAGGATCTGTAAATCAAAGAAGAACAGACAACACAATGATCAAAAGAAAAGCACAATAGGACAAACAACGATATTCAAAACATGCACATAAAATTAAAGATCGAGAAACACGAACCCCACTAAGACCAGGGGATGAACTCTGGTACTCCGGAAGGGTAAGCAGTTCCTGCTTTCACATTATTCTTGGCGAGGCCATATAATCAAGATTTAAACAATGTACTCTAATGCCACACATTTTATTTGCTCTGTTTCTAATTTATAATATCAAAAACAACACCAGGAAATGAAAATGTCAAATCAAGTTCAATATGTACTACAACATTATCCATTTACTGAGTGCAAACCATTTCATTTCAAGTTATCAACTATGGTAAATGTATATCTTACAGCTGATTAATAATCCCATTTCCTTCCAAAAATTGGTAGAGATAGATTACTTATAAATTCATTCACTTTCAAAGGATTTAAATTACACAAGAATTTCCACAAATTGCTATTCAAATGCATGTTTTTGAGTTTAATCATCATATAGCATTTTAAAAATATAATTACCAAGTCTACCACCTCAGTTTATGATCGTTTTCCCATATGATGCATTTAATTCGCCGTGAAGAAGGAAATTTATATGTGTTTCTGTTACTGATAATAAAAATTACGGATACAAATAGACGTAAATCGGACTCTAAAAGAGAAAACAATCAAACCGTTACGTCATGTAACTTGATTTTGTTTGATGGCGGTTAACGCCACTTTCAACAATATTTCAGTTATATCGTGGCGGTCAGTTTTATTTGTGGAGGAAACCGGAGTACCCGGAAAAAACCACCGACCTGTCGCAAGTCACTGACGAACTTTATCACATAATGTTGTACACCTCGCCCTGATCGAGATTCGAACTCGCAACATCAGCACTGATTGCATAGGTAGTTATAAATCCAACTACCATACGATGATGGCCACTACGGCCCCCGATACGGAATCTGCTTATATCAGTATAAAAAATCTCCTCAAATTGTTTTCCTGACCAGAATGACACCCCCAACCCTTTTTTTGTTGCTTACCGCTGTGACTTTCGGTACTACGTTAAATGTGTGTTTTCGCACTTGTTATTACAGGGTTGATCATTTTAGTCTACTGTTTTATGACCTGCATGCATGTTTTTAAAAACAGCGGACCGTTTTTGTTTAAAAAAGAAACAAATACAAATTGATCACTGCGAAGCTAATTCAGGATGTATTTGGCTCACTGCATTCTCTGCAAAATAAGGATCACCGCAACCCTCTAACATAATTATTCGGACATAGCATTATGGGAGTGTAGAGTTCTTCCGTGCTTTACCGGAAATTTTGCTCGACTAGCGGGTTGCACTTTTAATAGAGAGCAATGTCATGAGTCTGAAAACGTTTTTCATACTGTTTTAGACTTTAGTAATCGGCTGCTGAAAGGGGCTTTTGGAAAATTATCAACAACTTACGACGACAAAATTACTTTAAAATTAGCAATAAATTGATCTTATTATTTTCGTCTTTGGCTCTGAAAACGCTGATGACGCGGAAACTACTGATAAATCACGTATTATTTAATAAGGGTAATAACAAAATTATTATTTAATAAGGTACAAAATGTCAGAACTTTTCTTGTTTTCCCCGAACTGCATATGGAGTATATACCTCGCAGTTGATACGATATTCCAGAGCTTATGGTTCCTATCAGGATTTCCTTGATAGAGGGTTGCTGCTAAGAAGGAAACTACTGAACCAAGGGTTCCTCTTAGTTAAGTTGATGTCATCACTTCGAAAGTTTTACGGTCGCCACCACGACTTGGTTGACCGTTATGGAATATCTGTGTCACAAATGACCACGGATATGTTCCACTTGTAAACACTTCCCGGTTCTTTCCTCGTTCATGACTTATCACCGGGTTTGTAACTAGATTAATACGACGGGTGTCCCTAGTTGAGCAGGAACGGCTTACCCTTCCGGAGCACCTGATTTGACCACCGGTTTTTAGTGGGGTTCGTGTTATTCGAACTTTAGATTTATATGTATGTTTTGTTGATCATTGTTTGTCATTTTGTACTTTTTCTTCGATATACGGATTCTGATTGCCCCTATGGTATCTTCAAACTCTTCTTAGACAACTAGTACATTCTGGTCATAATCCTTGGTCATTTTTATTGGAAATTTGCCGTTGCTGGGTTTATAATCAAAAACAATATTAATGGTTATGGCAATTAAAATATTCTCCACGGGCATTCTAAATTGCTATACCTTAGTGATACAGAGTATTAAGCAAAAGAAAATGTATGAACGGGAACGTTCGCCCCCGGTTTTTAGTAGGGTTCTTGTTACTCGATCTTTAATGTATGTTTTGTCTGTCCTTTGATTTACGGATTCTGATTACCATTTGGTATCTCCAAACTCTTCTTTCAGAGGATGAATAATTTGAAACAATTTCACGTTTTTTGTATTATTTCTGTTACCGAAATATGCCTTTTGACAGACGCAAAGTATCTTATTGATAATGGTTCCAGTAAGTATAGTTGTTGAAAGGTGAGCTTTGTGTACTGTTTTTCTCGAATGTTTGTTATAGCTCGATCTTATTTCAGGATTTCAAATGTTGATACGGACACGTGACATATGTATTCATTGCGTATATATGCAATATACGTACATTGTCGGTAAATATAAAATTTATTTGTACGCGCTTTAGAAACAGGCAGAATAGCGAGCTTTTCAGGCCTGTTTCGCAGCGAGTACAAATGAATTTTATATTTAACGACAATGTACGTATATTGTGTTTATCCTGCAATGTCAAAAAGTCGGAAAACTTGTCAGATTTAAACAAAAAGGACAGAAACAAGCGTCATTCCTCACCTTTCATAAATGTTGTCAAGGGTGTCTTCTTCGTGGTCCGCGTTACATTAGTACCAGTTTCATACTTGTCTGCGCCCTCCGCTGTACATAGCTACAGGGTACCAGGAAAGTTTATTCGTATAGTACGAAAAGTTTATTCGTCTAGTACGAATACAGCATATTTGTACAGCAAATGTACTGATTGCAGGATAAAATATTTTAAGTGATAAATGTTTCATTCACGGAAATGTAAAAAAATAAAATAAAACGACTATCCTCTTTTCGAAAGGTATTTTCCGGCAGTAATTCTTGACGTAGTACCGGAAGCTGTCACAATAAGCACAATGCCTGCATAACACAACCACAGGAATACAAACAGGACCTAGTTTGTCCGGCTCAGGGTACATCTCCTCTTCAAGTTGTTCCGGTGAATCAAATGCACAACAAGAAATCGTAATCGGATAGAGAGTATGTTCTATGTATTATAAATGTTTTATTGTTGTTTAATGTCAAATGAGTTGTAATTCAGCTATATTGATTGAGTATTACTTAACGTTCAGTGAGCAGTATTTTAGCTATATGTACGACGAGAACAAGTTCAGTATAAATGAACTATATAGAAATGAGGGAAGGAATGAGCAAAAAAAAATGGAGAGTTGTGAAGGGAGAACACATTTAGTCTTTTGTAGTGGCTGCAATGCGCCTATTCTTTTTTTCGAAATCTACAAAAGAGGTCTGAAACGTATAGGGAGCGTGGCATTCTCCAAACACGTTACCCACTATGGTCCACGGTCAGACTTCCCGTATAATAACATGACAACCCCCTATCATCGAGAGGGTTCTCCTTATCCGGGGACGCGCTGAGCAGCTATGTGGGTTTGAGCCCTGTGTACATTCACCAGTAGCTATATTCAGAACGAGAACAAGTTTATGAACATTATTAATCGAGCAGGTAAATGTCACTGGAATGATCTTAGAGGGCAAAACTTAACATTGCCACAAAAAGAGGGAATACATTTAGATAGTATTCGGACACTTTGTCTCGCAGCAGAACATAAACAACCACCCCAGGCCAACAAGCTATTGCTCAATAAGGGGCTGAGTGTATATTTAAAGAGTTAAGAATAATGAAAGGGTTTTAAAAATAGGGGGGTTTAGGGTTATGGCTATGGTGTTTAACGCCACTTTCAACAATATTTCAGTTATATCGCGGCACTAGAAAAAATAAGTTACATTTCACCGGTTGTCAGACATTGCATCTGAAAGTTTAGGATCGCATTATAGTTGATTTGTCAATTTACAGTATTCAGATATTGCTGCGTTATACTCGGCTTTCTTCGAACAATCCCAAAAATACGTGTGGCATAGGGGAGGGGGAATGTATTAACGACATTATTGACATAATTTACCTTTTACGAATTATTTATTTAACTATTAGAAGATAATAATAAAACGAGAAACAACAAATATCTCACTGTCGGAACAGTTCTAAATCTAATAGAAAAATCGTAAAGACAACATTGATACCCGTAACACACAAATACATAACAATTCACTTTCCTGGCTTGGTACAGGCACTTCAATAAAACGCAAATCATGAAAATAATGTGAAATTTAACGTTTGAGAAAATCGAAGGGGCAATGAAGAATGGACAATCCAGAGGACGAAGACAAATGAAGCAAAAAATACAACATAGAAAAGTAAAAAGATGAGCAACACGGACCCCCCACCCAGTGCTGGATTATCCCTTAGGCAATATAAGCACGTGCTTAGGGCATCAAGGGGCAAGGGACACCACAAAAATCCGGCTACAAGGCAATTTAAGATATTAGGCTCAAAACAGACCAAAAATAAAAAAGAATGTAGAAAAAAATGAAATAAAACACAAATAAATGTTATCAAGTGGTCGTGTTAGTTTTTACATTATGCCAGTGGAAGGTGCGGGGGCACTAAGGTTGGTCTATGCTTGGGGCATAAATTGGCTTTAATCCGACCCTGCCCCCACCAAAAACCGGGGGTGAACCCAGGCGTCCGCGAACAGCAAGCAGTCCCTGCCTCTTATAAGACACCCGCCATGTTACTCTTAAAATACAATTCATGTATCCTCATTCAACTTTTGTTAACCATTGTTAAACAGATTTAAAAAAAGCATTTGCTTGTTTCTGAATCCTATGGTAGAATTGCTATTGTTCTGTTTATGTCAGATATACCAATAAAATATGTTTATACCAATCATTGTTTGTAATGTGCGAGGATATTGCCACCAATTATACTTGAGACTGAGTTATGTCAACATTTAAGTCGACGTATATTATCTTGATAAATTAGGCCTAGTTCAGTGTAGACAGTATTATCAGAAAATGCAATGAATTAGAATAGATATCAAAAATGTTTATTGTGATTCAATAAAGTGGGTATTGATTCTGATATTTGTAATAAGAAAAATTCTTGAAAAGAAATCACCCGCACGACAGTTACAAATTGAATAATTCAATCATTGATAAGAATCTAGTCCAGTTTAGATGCCATGTCTGTCCTAATTTTAATATATACATATCTTGAGTTTATTGGTGTTAAAAATCGATATACCATAAAGAAGATAGAATCCGGGCATTTTGAAATCAGAAGTACAGTTATATTTTTTATCAGAAAGGACTTGTGGAAATCGGTAGTAAAATTTAAAAAATACCTCACTGTCTCAATATATGCATATAACGTTTTTAAGCCTAAAACAGTAAAAAGTTCATATATTCAAGAACAAAAGAATAAACTAAATTCTTAAAAATAATCCACTGTTCGAAAAATAGTGTGACGTCAGAGAAATGTATTATAGGAAATTCTGCCTCGGATGATACAAATTTGCGTGATTATCTACACACATCTAGCATATATACGAATGACATAAATGCAGTATATATGTCATTTCGAACTTTTAAATGAATTCAAATAGAGTATTTCGTCAATTTACAAAGCCAAATTAATATTTTAATATGTCCATCTATCATGATAAAATTGATTTTGATTTTGATTTTTTGTGTTTTAACTCCACTTTCAGCAATATTTCACCTATATTATGGCGACCAGTTTTAGTGGTGGAAGAAGCCGGAGTACCCGGAAAGAACCACCGACCATGGGCAAGCAACTGGTAAACGTTATCATTTGCGGCTGCGAGTCGAGTGCACCCTTTTTTGTAATTTACAAAGCCGGGTGATAAAATTGAATTGGTTGATTATATATTAATAAGGTATCGGGCAGTGTTTATTTCTATTTGGGAATGTACACGATTTTTGCCAAATGAAATATATAGCGTAAGTGTAAAATACATCTTCGATTACAAAGTAAAGTCTTAGATTTATTCGAACATATAGCTTCAACGGACGCGGACGTCGAGGAATGATTTATTTTTAGAATTCATTGAATGATCTCGTTTCGTTTCGTTTCTCAGTTTACAGATTTTGTTTCGTTTCTCACTTTACAGGGACCCGTTTTCAGGACCTAACATAATGTATCTGTTTAATTCTACCGAATGATGTTACGTAAAACGCACAACTGATAACGTTTTGCAAATTTTGTTACAAGCGTCTCGGTGAAGGGTAAATATGGCAAATACGATTGTTACATAAAACGCACAACTGATAACGTTTTACAAATTTTGTTACAAGCGTCTCGGTGAAGGGTAAAAACGGCAAATACCATAAAAAAAGGTTAAATCTTATACAAATACACCTACATGAAGTAAAAATTCTGCAAATTCACAATGCAAGGCCTGAATTTGTAAAAAAAATATCACGGCTATTAACCAATCAGAATCCAGCATTCTTATATAAGGTGTAATTACATTTATAATACTATGCATAATATAATGAACACAACCAGATTCTATCAGGTAATCAACATGACCTAAAATATCTGTCGATTGATTACTTTACAACGAGAAAGAATTTAAAGTTTTTAAATTATACCATGTCATACAATCAAATTGGAGCAATTGACGAATACAAATACAATTTTGTAATCTTAATATTGTGTCAGTAGATTTCTTTTTTCACAATTGACTTTTACAGATTTCTAGTGTCACTAGTGGACAGGAACCGACAACCCTTCTGGAGAACCTGAGTTCACCCCGGGTGGTTCGTGTTAAAAGATCTTTAGTTTTCTGTGTAGTGTTTTGTAGATCGTTGTTTGTCATTGTGTCCCATTTCTTTTAGCCATTGTATTGTCTGTCCTTCATCGATTAACGGTTTCTCATTGACCTTTTGGTATCTTCAAACTGTTCTTAAATCTATGGTTTTCGCAATGTTTATTAATCTTCACATAATATCAGACATTACATAATAATTTGCAACACAAGTCTAAATATTTCACTTGTATTTAATTTTAACCGCAGCGGTGGCATAACGGTTGGCGTGTTCGCCTCCAGTGCGGTAGATCGGTTGTGTCAAGCCAAAGAATATACAATTGGTATTTGTTGCTTCTCCGATAAGCACACAACATTAAGGAGAAAGAGCAAAGACTAGTTGGCCCAGAATCAGCATAATGTGCCCGAGTGAAACGACATGTCTACCCGCGGACTGTTGTTTCAGTGATCTATCACTATACAAATCCAGCTAAGCATGTTGGTCTAGTACAAAGCGGACATCATTTCATTTCAATGTAACTTGTTTTCGCTATAAAGTTCCCACTTGGTGTTAAGCAACAATCACTCATCCACTGCATGCAATTTTAATGCAGTTATAAACTTCCATGGACTCAAGTAATACATGTTTTCGTCGCTTTGCTTAGTTGTTGGGTGAAATCTGTATGTACTAATACATAATTAACATGATATTGCTTTTCAGCATGGATAGAAATAGTGTTCCATTCCACCTACAGACTTTATTATCAAATGATTGTATACATAATACCGGTATGCAGAACACGATATTGAATATGTACGTTCTATTTAATGTGAGGAATTTAAAATTGCAACATCGTTAGAACAATACTAGAGGACAACAAAAGAGAACCACACAAGCACTTAGATTTACCACAAAAGTACTTCCATTACACGGGATTAGCCGTATTCTAATTTCTAGTTCACAATAATCGTATACATTCATATAAAATGGTTAGAATTAGATCTCCGGTCCGTATTGCTTCATTACGGGTAATGGGACGGATCTCTTGTTATATACGGAGGAAAGGAAATACAATCGATAGGATAATGAGAAACTCGTATTGGTAGTACAATACGGTTTACCATGTTAAATAAAACGGAATAGATTAATGACGCTATTTTTCTCTCCTTATTTTTTCTAGTACTAATTACTAAAGGTCAGGTATAGAATTAAGGCTAATTTGTTTTCTTTTGAGCGGTACAACTCTTTTCAGAATAGACGTCCGTTAGTGTCGAATAAACAACTCCATCATAGAATGGAATACACAAGTGTCATGTGTATAGAGAAGCTACGCTCCTTGCATTAAGTTAGTTTTACTGGACAAATCGGATACATAACTCGCCATAGAACGAACATAAATGAATGTCTAGTGTATAAAGAAGCCACACTCCTTGCATTTAAGACAACTTGCAGCAGGTTGTAATGAGCAACATTGTAATGATTTGTTGGTTGCCCGTTGAAGTGTCGACCTATCGATTAAATTCTCGGTTTCCTATGACAACCTAACTCATACCATTAGACCCATCCCAGTGCAACCTACTTATTAACATGATTTGAACGTTTATAAAATTGCTGTCGTCATGAATATAGCTGAAATACAACAATTAAAAAATAAATATATCATAGCCGCCATAGAACCCCTGGGTACTGATATAGAACTCAGTTTCGCCACTGTGGGTTACAGCCCCTCCAAAGAGTAGGGGTTGATAGTTGTGAGAGGCCAATAAGTTGCAAGACAAGTTTGAAGATACCAAAGGAGTAATCAGAAGTCGTAAATCGAAGGACAGACAATACAATGGCCAAAAGACAAAAGGACACACAATAATCTACAAAATACTACACAGAAAACTGCAGATCGCGCAACACGAACCTCACACTAAAAACCGGGATTGAACTTAGGTACCCCGGAATGGGAAGCAGTGGCACCCGTCGTCTTACTCTTCGTTACAGATATAGTGATGCGTTTCAATGAGGAAAGGACCGGATTTTATTTACGACAAACGGAGCATATCCGTGGTCATCTGTGACACATATATTTCGTATCGGTTAACCAAGTAATGGTGACCGTAAAACTTTCGAAGTGATGACATAATTACTTAATTACTAGAAATGTTGGTTAAGGACAATGTTGGTAAAAAACTAAAATAACTGCTACAACAATAAACAAATTTGTAACATATCTCAAACTGTTACTGCCTAAAAGAATTATAGAATACACAGACACCTTCACTTATTTTAAACTAATGCTAATTATGTACAAACTGCGCAAAAAAAAAACCCCATTTATTCTACAATAACCATTTATTTCAAAGAGCTCGGGGTTGTTTTTTAGCTTTAGTTTTTTTGCTATATACCTTATTTTGCAACAAATTATTTTACAATAAATTGATTATTATCATTTCACTCTTTAAACTTTGTTCTTTTTATAATTGAAATTTATATAAGATGTGTTACTAAATTAGTATCCGTTCTTATTTCTCTTTATGTTCTTCCCACTTTGGGATTCAATTTATCAAGGAAATAATGTTTAAAAAATCTATTTGTAGCTCTGTACTATTGCTTTCAATATTAATATCAATTTGTGTTACATAAATAAGCGTTAGAAAATAACGAAGGGGCAATCAGAAATGGACAATCCAAAGAAACTGGCAACATAGGGTACACAAGATGAAGAAATACAAAAACACAATACAATATGTGTTCGCAAACAAACACAAATAACGTAAGCTACTATGTTTTGTTCAATAGAGATTTCTTAAAGTAAAGTAGGTCCAGGTTAAAGAAAATTAAAGACATCATAATTGCATAATACTTTTGTTATTCTTGAAAAAGTCTTAGTAGATATTTAGTGGTATTTGTCGTTTAGAGTGTGTAACTGTTCCTACAGTGGTATTCATTTTATTATTTACTTTTTGAGCACGCAAGTGACAAAAAACCCATAATAATCATTCCACAATTATTATAGAAGTGTACCGATAGTGTGGTATTTTTGTGTTTTATTATTTACCATTTGAACACCCAAGGGACAAACAATTCACCAATACGGGCCTATATATTGCCAAATGAATATAAATCGAGGAGAGCTACAAGTAGCCTCTGGTTGTATGTAATCCTCATAAAATAAATAAAGAATTAAATTAAAAATTAAATATAAATTAGGCCAACCCCGCCACGTTTTATTGAAGTGCCATTAAAGTGAGCGGTAATGTAATTGTGTGTTAAGGGTATCGATTTGACCTATTTCTACTATGTTTCTATTAAAAGTTAGAACTGTTGCGACAGTATGGTATTTTTTTATTTTTCATTTTATTAGATATATCGAGATCATTGACAGTGATGGTATCCATGGAGTAAAATCTTATTTATTCTCAAATGAATTTGTCTGGTGGTTTACTTAACCTATAACGCACAGTTCCTATTTATTTTCCTGCTTAGTTCGCCTTCATTTGCATTGTTTGTGCAAATTTAAGAATTCATTTATTTTCATTACTGTATTCAAGTTGAGCAATTCACCACAAGATTTATTGTCAAGAAAAACATTTCATACTATTTATTTTCTGTGTTCATTTAATAACAGATGCATATACCAATTGTTTCTTTCAGAATGCAACACATGTGTTTTAGCAATAATGAAAGGAATTAAATTGCCTGGTGTAGCAAGCAGAAGAAAAACCCAAGCCATATGATTGATGGTTTGATTATTGTTTAACGTCAAATGAGCAGTATTGCAGCTATATTCAGAACCAGAAAGGTGTACAAGCAATTGCTTATGTAGGTAAAATTGTGACACCAAGACTTGGCATGTTAAGGGAAATTGTCACAAACCTGGCAAAATATAAGGAGGATAGGTTCAGATTAAGTTGCCTTGCAACGGGTCAACAAAGAACTACTCTAAACAAGCTATTTCTCAAATTGTCTTTTAACGTCCAAGGAGAATGGCGTTCATTTACCTCTTGTCCTATCGTATGGTAGTTGGGTTTATAACTACCTATGTGATCAGTGTCTATCACCACTAACATTGTGAGTTCGAATACCGCTCAGGCGAGGTTTACTCAATATAACATTCTGTGATAAATATTGTCAGTGACTTGCGGCAGGTCGGCGATTTCCACCCGGTACTCTGGTTACCTCCAGCAATAAAACTGATTGCCACGATATAACTGAAATATTGTTGAAAGTGGCGTTAAACAACATAAATTCTAACCTCTTTTCCTAAGGGAGAATTGTGTATGTGATTCGTATCGGACAACCTCATAGGAAGAAGTATGTCATATTTCTATGCCACCGGGGTTTCCACGGGCATCTTTTATCTGTGATAATGTTGAAAGATAGTTATGATACGTTACGACTTGTGATAACACTGATAATTATTTTGATAAAAAGGCACACTTTAGCAACTTATTGACGACATTTAATTATAGTGTTGTGTTTTTGGCTTTGCTTGTCTTCGTCTTGTGTACTCAATGTTGCCAGTTTCTCTGGATTGTCCATTTCTTTATTGCCTCATTTCGGTGTTTCTCTAACGTTTCGTTACCCCAGATTTGATATACTAAATCTATAAGATAAGAATGAAGTAGTACCTTGTCCTAAGATGACGCAATTAAACCACGTCGTATATACGATTATTCTTTCTGTAGGTCTACAACAACAACAAAACTGGAAGTGGAAAAAACACTTGGTTAACAGTTATTATTTTTTGGCTCTTACCATGCAATAATATTATCTAATACGAAATCCATGATGCATGTAAATTTAATTAAAAAACTCCACAGCATTTAAGAGAAATATATCTTTTTGTTAAATCAGCAATTTATCTAGAACATTTTAAATACATTTCAGACGAAATGAAAGTAGTAGTGACAGAATATATCAATTTGAGCATGGTGGTTACAAACTTTTAAATTAATATTGTCGAGTCAATTCGTCCTATATTTGCTTGTTCAAGTTCTCTTTAACATTTAGTTCTACTGAAATGAATTCATTTAAATTGATTGATTGATTATTTAACGTCAAGTGAATAAAAGGTCACCTATATTCATGGTGATAAATTATGTAGGAAAAAGATGTGGGTCAATAGGGAGGAAGTTCAGAATGCCACAAAAAAGAATATATAATGTTCGTTGACCAGGAAGCAAAGGACATATTGGATAATCCTATATCCTATTCTTCTATTCCATATATTGATGTTATGCATTTTATCATGAAATATATCTTAAAACGCTAGCATGATAGTTGGAACTTGAAAATTGCACGAAATACATTCCTTAGTTGACACGACTCCTTGTTCTTACTGTCAAAATCTCAAGGAACTGGTGGCCTTAACCAGATGTAGTATAGTTCATGGTGTATTTACATATAGTTGTTATTTTAATAAATAACGAGGAACGACCGGAATGTATTCCGTGTAATTCACTGATATATGTTTAAATCGACTGCGTAGATGTTGCTGATATTCGCCAGACATTTTACAAGTCTACACTTTATCTGATTCATTTACAAATGTCGCAGGCGAGACAAGTTTTAAATATTTAAAAGCAGTAAGTTTATATATTTTTTCTTTTTTATTTGTACACAAAAGCTGAATTATACCGAAATTTGGTTTATATCGAAGGGTCGTGTATATATGGAAGTTAATATATACAGAAAAATGTTCACGCCACGATATAGCTAAAATTTGGTGTTAAACATCAATCAATGAAAAATATCAATCTATCGGTCATACATATATTTGTTTCGTACATTTAGTTTTTCTTGGTCTTCTATGTATATTATTTATATATTGTGTTTTATCTATTTGGCATAAATGTACACTAAGTGTACTAAATATTAATACAATGTATTTGTGTATTTTATTTATTGCAGAAATAACTACCATAAAATGCATCCGATCATACCAGCCATAACAAGAATTAAGTTATTGTCTGCTATGCTATTCTAATACCAGAGAAAAAGTCAATTTCGTAACGAATATCCATTACAGTTCGTTGAAATAACATGCTTAGAGTTACTAGCTTTTGTAAATTAATATATATATAAAACCATATAATAGAGTTCTCTGATTATCTGAATGGCCTTATAAAATTGCTACATTAAACGATATAGCGTAATTACGTATCAAAGTGGACAACAATTGAAAGTTTGTCGAAGTCTATCGAGAAATCTTTGCTAAATAATTAATTCATGGGGCGTAATATTCTATGACTGATTAATTTTTTTTTTATAGAATGTTTCCAAAATTTATTAATTGGCAATAGCTTGATTTAATAAAAAAAAATGTTTCAAACATGAGGCGATTAAAGCTGATCCTTTTCGTATTGATTTCACCATTCCTCCTATGTAAAGACTAGTAACACCAAGCCATTCACAATTCTTGTTAATTTCAAGCGTGGGAAGAACAAAATACATTTTAATGCCAATCTTCTATAGGAAAAACTTTGAGTGACGTATGAAAGTTTGACCTGGTTCATCTTATATATAAAACAAAGTTTGTGGAGTTCTTACAGACAGCAATGCAATGTTGGAATATCACAAAATGAAAACAAACAGCAATGCAACGTTGTACTATCATAAAATGAAAACGGAAGTGGTATAATACAATATATTGTCCTTGCATTTCAAGAAAATAGCTTGACATGAATTCAAATGTGCAATGGAATGAAAGCAATATGACTGGAAATTCTACAATGAACGCTCTTTATCCCGTGCCCGTTAGTATAATAATACTGCTGGCTTTTCTTTATGGAAGTATATCGTTGGCTGCTATAATAGGAAATAGTCTGGTCATCAGTGTTGTTATTATCAACAAGAAGATGCAAACGGTTACAAATATATTCATCGCAAATTTAGCTTTAGCTGATGTTATTTTGGGAATGTTTACGATTCCGTTTCAGTTCCATGCAGCTTTACTACAAAGATGGGTTGTAGCTGATATCATGTGTCCAGTAGCGCCTTTTGTTAAAGATTTGTCTGTGAATATTAGTGTTTTTACTTTAACCTTTATAGCCATAGACCGCTATATTGCTGTATTGTATCCATTAAAAGCAGGTTTTAAGAAAACCGTAGCTGCTGTGATATTAGTTTTCGTCTGGGTATTCGGGATAGTTTCAAGTGTACCACAAGCATTATATATGAAAGTTACTCAAGTAAAAGATAATTCAACTGGTAAAACAAAACCATTTTGTTCCACAAAATTTCCTCATCCAGAATTTGGAAGATATTACTTTTTGTATCTCTTATGCATACAATATATAGTTCCATTGATAATTATAAATGTTTCCTATATAAGAATTGCTTATAGAATATGGGGATCTAAAGCTCCCGGACATTACATAAGCAGAAGAGATGATCCTCGGTCAAGAAACAGGAAAAAGGTCAGTTATCTTTCTTTGACATTATTAAAATCTTTAATTATATATCTCAAAATGTTTGACACAATTCACTGTTGATGTCAGAGACCCCCAGGATATAGAAATATGTCCATGCTTCTACGCTGAGAGGGGTAATCGCCCCGAAAAAGGTATGCGCTCGTTAGTTTTGCAGTATTAGTATATGAATCAAATGCATAACTCGAACTTGGGACGGGATGAAAATAATTGCCTCGTGTATACAGAATGGCGAGCTTCATGTACGTACTTGTAGCAGCTGAAATATTCTTCACTTGTCGTTAAGCAAGAATCAATCAATCAATTGATCAAGAAATTGTAGACACTTTTGTACAATTTATATTAATGAGAATAGCTATATCGTTTATAAATCGCCATGACATGTGCAATAATACTGTATCTCCATTGCCTTTCCAAAGCATGTTTATTTGGGAAAGACTATTGCTTAGTTCACCCAGGCATGTACAATGTTATCTATGATTGGCTATGCATTTATTTTGTGCATTTCAATGTTTTGCAATGCAATTTGGCTTTCTAACTATTCATGCCAATCAGCAATGATTGATTGATTGACTAACGTCATGTGGGCACTATTTCAGCAATGTGCATAACGCAAATAAGTTGACAAACAATGAATAATACAGGTAATAGGTGGCATAAGTATGGGAAGAAGGCGATAGTTATACTTCTATGCTGTAGGATTTCTAGAAAAGGTAAGACGTTATTAACACACATGAATGGCATATAATTTAATTTTGATCTTGAGCGTACCTGATGAAGGCTATTCCAGAGACACGCCGTGCGCACTAAATTTGATATCTACGTTTTAATTAATTGTAATACGAAAAATTGCTGGATTTTAGAAAGGCTCGTCTTTAATTAAAATTGATGGTTGTTTCACCTCTTGTGAATAAACGTTAGAGAATACCGTAGGGGCAGTCAAAACTGCACAATCCAAAGAAACTGGCACCATAGGGTACACAAGACGAACCCTACATAAATCCTGGGTTTCTTGCTCCAAAAGTCTTTATAGTTATTTGGCTTTCAAATATTTGGGATTGGGAGCGTGCCTGATGAAGGTTATTCCAGAAACGCGTCGTGGCACTAAATTTGTTATATATATTTTAGGGTAGTACAGTAGTACAAATAAAAATGTAGATCTACTGTACTACCTTAAAATATACTTTGAATAAAAGAAACAATTAACCAATGCTTAAAATATAATCAAAATTAATATTAACATGATATTTCAGAAAGCATGATCCCATGAAAAGGTGGTTCGAGTGTACAAGATACGCACACCTACAAAATGTAGTATGCAGCATAAAGAGCATTCTAAACCTACCAGCCGAAAACAAGCTTAAAAATATATTTTCTCCTGCATTGGATTGTCAACAACGTTGTTGCTTAAAATTGGATTGGAATCATTATTCTGTATTTAACTTTTACCAATAGACTTGATAAGGTAAAACGTTGCAAATTCTAACGAACAGTAAAAAAAGTGAAAAGGTCAGCCATATTGGTATCCTTCCAAAAGGTTATTCTTTCCACAATGCCTAAAAATAAAGAATGAAATTGGTAGCGAAATATTATTATTAAGCAAAATAAAATCTATCTCCCAAAACGAAAAAAGAAACAGGATATCCAATGCAGGTTTTTCATTGTATGTTTTCGTTCAGTTTGCCCTTTTTCTGATGGAACAAAATTGTCGTAAGGTTGATATTCCGTCAACCAGTTAACACCATCCACTGTTTTTCTTGTTCTCTATCAGGACCATATCTTAATCAGCCTTTGTTGTCGTCTTCTTTGTGTATTGAATTTTCAGATGAGGCAATATAGTTGAGGTTGTACTGTCATATTGTAGACGATCTAACTTCTATTTCATAGTGAAAATAACACGACCGTGTCAACAGTCGGGCATATTCTATTACAAGAGTAACATGACGGATGCCACTAGTAGAGCAGGAACTACTTACCCTTCTAGAGCACACGATTCTTCCCCGTTTGTTGCATATATCTGTGGGGTTCGTGTTCTTGATGTTCTCATAGTTTTAGTGTTTGTATTGAGATGTACGATATGATTTTCGTGTAAAATCCCTGTTCGATTCGTCCTACGCCCATTTGTTCTGTCGGGAGTTCATGTTTTATTAGTGTCATTTGTATTTATTAACACATACTGGTGTGTAAAACGATTTCTATATCAGATGATGCTCGTGGCGTTTTTCGGTAACACGACGGATGACACTAGTCGAACAGGAACTGTTAGCCCTTCCGGAGCATATGTGTTCAAGCCCATTATTAGTGGGGTTCGTGTTGCTCGATCTTTAGTTTTCTGTGTAGTATTTTGTAGATCAATGTTCGTCATTTTTCTTTTGGCCATTGTATTGTCGGTCCCTCTTTGATTTGCGCGACTTGATTATTCCGTTCGTATCATCACCATATCTTTTCCTGGTACACTTTTTTCATAGATATTCCATGAATGTTAATTACATGTATTAAATGTTATAAATTAATACGAACACTGCAATCAGTGCCTATCACCAATGAAGTTGTGAGTTCGAATCTCGATCAGGGCGAGGTGTACAACATTATGTGATAAAATTTGTCAGTGACTTGCGACAGGTCGATGGTTTTCTCCGGTTTCCTCCACCGGTAAAACTGACCGCCACGATATAACTGAAATATTGTTGAAAGTGAAAGTGGCGTTCAGCACTATCAAACAAACAAACGAACAATAATTGCGTTACATGAAAAGTGATTGACGGATATTAAATAATGTTCATGTATAACTGATACGAGTTCAAAAGAATTTTTCATCTAAATCTTATAATCTTAAACCATTATCGTTTCCATAAACTAATAAAATCCTGGTTTTATTGTATCACATATCTGATATGATGTGTTATATGAAATTCCCAGGGTTGGTGGTGTACATTGTAATTACATACTACTCACAATATTGTTAATAAAGAAAACAATTTCTCGGGTTCTATGAATTTGATTCAAGCTTGTGGGAACGAATTCAATAAAATAGCTATAAAATAGATGGAATGTCCCATTATTGTTTCATTATGGTTAGTAACGGGATTTTGAGGTAAAAATTTCCGTCTCTTCAACATTTATTTTCTTTTGATCAACAATAACAAATAACATTGATCGATTGTTGTTTAACGTCAAGATGAGCAGTATTTCAGCTTTCTACATTTGTTTGTTCGTGTTGCTGATTTTATCAAATAACAAGTCTTCACGATTTGCACTCATTGTTGTGATGTTCGCTACAATATTTCCGCTGATATTCTGGCGGTCTTTGCTCCCATCTGCTTTGCAGGGGATTGATATTTTATTTTCATATTTTTTTTTATTCCTTTGGTTACCAAATGAACAATGAACAATGAACACATTTTGCATTCAAATATGTATCGAGGAATAGTTTGGCGCTTTAATATAAGTTAGAGAGGGTAATAAAATGTAACAGTTTTGGTGTGTTATATAATATCTTACTCACTGCTCTGTGCATGTGTCTCTCTTGCTATTAAAAAAATCTAAGCAAATTGTCTGAATGATAGACCACAATTGTCTATCCGTATTTATCGGCAAATTCACATGTAACGCACAGAACACGGATCGACTGTCTTTATTCGGATTTAAAACAAGTTTTTCGCATTTATTAATGGTTTATAAGCGTGTAAATTCCTTTCATTGTGTGCATATTGTACGTATGTTGCTGTCAAATGTACAGATTATACTGCCCCTCTCCCAGATATGCACATAAGTAGATTTAACTGGTATAATTTCAACATATAGGTTAAAATAAAGCGAAAAACAAAATACCACGTTGTCAGAACAGTTCCATAATCGAATCAAAAAATCGATACCTAACACACATATACATGACTGATCACTCTTTTCAATCTCCAAACAATACAAGCTTTTTCTTAAATCTTTCAAAATACTTCGGTTAAAGACCATATGCTAAAGTTTCGATTTGTTATATTTTTGTGGCAAAAATGAAACAAAGAAAAAAATAACAGTCGTTCATGATTGATGGTTTATTGTTTATTGTTCAAAAATTAAAAAAATGATATATTGCGTACAAAAATATAAAGATCAGTGATAAAAGCAGAGCCATCCCGAAAGTACAGTGACACCCAATTTACTGACAAATCATTCGTTTCAATCTCTAAATCATTTATTTCAATCGCCCAGTCACTCAGTAATATCTCCAAATATCCATATTAATCATGTAGACACTGAACAGTCAATGATGAGCTACACATACTGATTGAAACAGTTTTTACAACATTGAAGGCCGTTAGGAGAGATATAGATTTCATGAATGTTTAGCGTCTGTTAAAAAGATAAAATCCCGCTAGATACAAAAAATTGTAGCATACCTTTTCATTTTTTATGAAAATAGCTAGTTTCTTCTCAACAGTACACTTATGAAATTAACAAACCGTTTCTGGAAAACAGATTACAGACTGCTTCATGCAAAGTGTCTGCACTGCAAAATGGGTAGTGAAAAACAAAGGTGATCTAGTAAGTGATGTAAGGACTAAGGCAGCAAGTTTTCACATAATACTTCTTACGTTCTTCTTATCAGTGTCAACATTTTAAATGTCTATTGTTAGTGTTTTGCTTTGCTGTCATTATTTCATGTGTATATTTTGTAAGGAATGGACTTCATATAAGGTGGTATAACTTTCTGTCCAATCCTATTGTTCATGCACAATAAATTATTATTAAACTAGTGCAAGGCAAAAGCTTAGAAAGATACTTGTGTGCTATGTGCAAATGGGAGAGTTATAGCTAGGGTAGACACTAAAGGTTTGGTTATGAAGGTGACATAACACGTAGTACTAATAACGCTATTTTTTAAAATGGAAAAGTGCTTAGAACATAAAAACAATATGATAAACACTAGTATAGCTGACACTACTTTTATGACGAAATGACTGTATAATGTACACATTAGCAGAAACTATGACGAAATGACTGTATAATGTACAAATTAGCAGAAACTATGACGAAATGACTGTATAATGTACAAATTAGCAGACACTATGAAAGAGGCTATCATTAGATCCCATTAACTGGTTAAACCCCATCTTATTTGTGTTCTTGTCCC
Organism: Bathymodiolus brooksi; assembly: GCA_963680875.1. NCBI lineage: Eukaryota > Metazoa > Mollusca > Bivalvia > Mytilida > Modiolidae > Bathymodiolus > Bathymodiolus brooksi. Next base: position 71,899,607 of record OY804576.1, on the reverse strand, counting down.
AAGCCAGGACCTGGATTTCCAACCTCATATGTCATGTTATTCTCTGTGTTTTGTGAGTTTAAATGAGAGGTGATTGTTCGTTTTGTTAATATTGGTGGAATTGTTGACCATGACTGTTTAAACTTTCTTTTTGTAATATCAAAAATATAACATGTGTCATAAAAGACAGTAGGTCATTTGATATTTAAACAATAATTTGGTTTAAAGCACATCACTGGTACCGCTGGAGAAAATTGGAGATTTTCCAGATGTTTATTTTGTTAGTGGTTTACAGACGTCTTGAAAGAATTAAAAAAAACATCGTAGCAATGTCTTCTTATGGAGTCTTTCAGTTTTTAATTGATATAAAATATTCGGTGTCGAAATATCAGTAATGAAACGAGTAGGATAAATAACACATGTAGACATGATCACTCTGAAAGTAATGAGTAACGCATGTAGATTCTCTTTGACAGTCATACAATTTATGAGAAAGAGTTACAAAGTACGATCAAATTCCTAGCGGTGATAGAGGAAAGGTAAAATAATCTAAAATCAGTATTGTATCTAATTATAGGATATTTTATTGTATTTGGTTTGACTTTGCCAATGAACCAAAACGCACACTTTGGAGGCGATCACATTTACAATTTCTCTTAGATTATATATTTTATGACGGCATAAAGCCTGATGAATATAAATAAATAGATAATAGAGAAAGACTCAACTCAAGTATTGAATGCACTACACGACGCGCCATATATCTCCAATATGCAATATGATAGCAGGATATAGCCAATATATACAAATTGAAATATAAATAATGTGCCATCAGAATAGCTCTTCTGTTATTTTCTTGCAAATGTAAGACACTATTCTACCGGAAAAATGAAACCTCAACTACCTACAAAAAACATCTGAATGGACAAATTGGTTCATGTTCAATCATAGAAAGATATATTCCATGATAAGTCATGCAGATTTTATTTATTCGTACAAATTAACGTTTACATTTGTTGTATATTAATAACGAAACATTTCAATAAACCAAATGCTAGTCAGACTTCGATATAAATGAATCTGAAAGCAGCAATTAACGAAATGATTTAGAACGATACGCTACATGCACGTGTATGGCATTCTATGAATGTTTACTTATCGAATAGCTACTTTGCTATGACTGACATAATATAACAATCCTGAAGAATGTTTAGTTAATTTGCTGTATTGGTTGTTTGTAGTAGGGTTCATGTCTTATTTATGTTATTTGTGTTTGTTTGCGTATAGTGGTTTCCACCACATATCGTGTTGTGTTTTTCTTCGTCTTGTGTACCCTATGTTGCCAGTGTCTCTGGATTGTCCTTTTTTGATTGCCCTTCGGTATTCTCTAACGTTTATTTGGATTGATTGGTTGATTCATTGGTGTTTAACGCTACCTTTAGCAGTATTTTAGCTACTTTGTGTGGTTCTTGTACATTTTGTACTATTATTTGTCTTAACGTTCTCAGTTCCGTGTTATGGTGTCGATTTCTGCATAAAAACGATGTTCGGTTCGTCTTTACCCCAATTTTTTGTATGAGGGTTGATGTCTTATTCATTTTATTTGTGCTTGTGTATAGTTGTTTCTAACACGTCTGGATTATATAGGTAACATGGCGGGTATGTTATAAGACAGGTACTTCGCTAGCACCTGGGTTCACCCCTGGTTTTTGGTGGGACCCGTGTTGCTCACCTTCTTAGTTTTTTTGTGTTGTGTGTGTGTGGTTTTTTTCTGTTTTTTTTTTGTCAGCGACCTGTGACTTGTGCACCCAATGTTGCCAGTGTCCATTCTTGATTTCCCCTTCGGTTTTCTGTAACGTTTATCATAAATAAATTTTCTTATCATTATTTTAAAATGTTAAATTTTAGTTCGCTTCAGTTGGAACAAAAGAAAACGCATCTTTACATTAAACATTTACAGAAAATATAGTATATTTTGTCTAACGCAATAAGATAATATTTATTTTATGCTAAATTGTCATTAAAAAACGAGTGATCCGACTTGTCCTTGTTTTGTAGTGCAATCTGTTTTACCTTATGGTCCTAGTATTCTGAAAAACAATGGTCGTAATGATTTGCATTGGAATATTGTAGATATTTAAAAATTTCACATTTAATACTTTTGAAAAACGGTTGTTCACGATAAGCTATTCCAATTTGACCAGGTGAAAAGTCCACACATAAAGAACTGGCGTCACGTCGTATTTATGGGTTGTGTATTGTGATTTGCCCTTTCCATTTAGCGAACACCCAACTACGTTCGGTGGGGTTTTAACGAGTAGCGGAGAAACAAAATATTATTTCTATACTATTCTGACCACCATGGTGTAAACTTTATTTTCATAAATATACAAATAAATACTGATATCGTATTTAATTTGACCGTTCAAGAAATAAACAATTCACATCATGTCTTCCTTTATTATTGTAAATCTCGACTGTCTTGGACGATTGTGTCCTGACTTTAATTTTCATTCAAACATGACTGATTAAGAGTTGATCGGATAATTAAATATCAGCCAAATCTGAAAATGTGAAAATAAATGATTATTCTGAAAGGCACACGCTTTAATTGATTTTAGTTCGATTTTATACGCTGCATGTCAATCAATCCTTTATTCTTTGGAAAATCTTAAGATATTGATGATGGAATACACCATGTACATTTCACGATGATTTTATTCATTTGTCTTCCAAGTTTTGATCCAGTAATACCATCTGATCTTATCTTAAATAAGACTCCTGAAATATGTTACATATACAAACAATATTAGGAGTAGATATTCAAGTAACGGAAATAACATTTGCATAATGGCGCCACTTACAAGACGTCTTGGATTAAATTGAAACATGCTTGCATTGTACTCTTAAAGGTTGTCTCTTCATGACAAATATGTTATCGTTCCAGCGGACAAGGCTTCCAACAATATCGTATTTGTATGTAAATCATATTACTTCGATTGCCTAATCAAGGAATTAGGCATAAATAGCAACACCGCTAGTAATACCACATACAAACCAACGTTCGACAAAGATGAAATCCTAGCTAACCACAGATCCTTCATGACCTCTTTAAACATTCCCTATGGTAAAGAGTCTGAGGATTTACCCTATTTATATTGGATACCTAAACTCCATAAGACACCATACAAAGAAAGGTATATAGCGTGATCATCAACTTGTTCGACGAAAGAATTGTCTATTCACCCGACAAAGATTATGTCTGCAGTAAAAGAGGGACAACAGAAATATTGTGAAACTGTTTACTCGCGTAGTGGCATAAATCACATGTGAATTTTGGAAAATTCTAAAGATCTTTTGGATAACCTGAAATCAAGATCTTTCTCTCGGGTATCCTACATCAAAACTTTTGAATTTGCAACTCTATATACCACCCTACCGCATGACAAATTAAAAACCCGCTTAAAAGAAACAATTCACAAAGCTTTTAGTCATAGAAACTATGGCTCAAAATTTGTTGTGTTAGGCTACAATTCCACATATTTTTCAAACAAAATTCAAAAAGGTAAAACATGCTACTCCGAGGAACAAGTTATCAGTATGCTGGAGTTCCTCATCGATAACATATTTGTCTCCTTTGGAGGGGCACTGTTTCAGCAGGTCGTCGGCATACCAATGGGTACGAATTGTGTCCCTCTTTTAGCCGATTTAGTTTTATACTCATATGAGTCGGAGTTTATTCAAAAGCTTGTAAAAGATAAGAAGATTCATGAGGCTAGAGCCTTTAATTTCACATACAGGTATATTGATGACGCTTTATCTATCAATAATTCTAGATTTGCAGAATTTCTTCCATTGATATATCCTCCAGAGCTGGAAGTTAAAGAGACCACAGATACAGCTTCGTCCGCATCATTTTTGGATTTATACCTCGAATTTGTCGACAGTGGTCAACTCAGTACTAAAATGTATGATAAACGGGACGACTTCAATTTTAAAATCATACATTTTCCAAATATGTGCAGCAATATACCAGCTTCTTCTGCATATGGTGTTTACATCTTGCAATTGATTCGTTATGCAAGGGCCAGTAGCAATTATTCTGATTTCATGAAACGTCATCTTTATCTGAGAAACAGGCTACTGGACCAGGGCTATAAAAAGATTCGCCTTATTCGATCTCTTAAAAAGTTTATATTCCGATACCAAGATCTTGTCGAAATATATTCCGTCTCTGCAGAGACGATAATAAACGATGGATTTTCACATAATGAAAATGTATAAAGACAAGGAAGTCAACAAAAATGTTAAAAATATTTTTTATCAATGTGTGACGTAAAAGTGTTTTTGACATTTACTTTCGTAGTTAAAATACTTCAGGTGACTCGGGGTTGTTGATGGAGATGGTTCACGATAGATGTTCCACTCTCCTCACTGAATTTGGTACTGCTTTGACAACTATTTTACCTATTTTGTTCCAGTATTTTTATAAATACTGTTATAGTGACAGCCGGAACCTTTGAGCCGTAATGAAAGCGGGAGGATTGGCGCTTTAAAATCTGATTCAACCCACCATTTCTTTAGAAATGCCTGTACCAAGTCAGGGTCATTACGGTTTTCACAGTTTTCCGGTTGTTGACTGATTTTGTCTGTTTATATACTTATGCGTTTTGACTTTCCCTTTAGAAGATTGTTCGGAATTCTGTAATTTTGTTATTACCCTTATTTAGAAGAGTTTGAATATACCAAATGGGTAATCAGAATCCGTAAATCGAAGGACAGACAACACAATGGCCAAAAGGACAAACAACAATCTACAAAACACTACACAGAAAACAAAAAATGAAACAACACGAACCCCTTTAAAAACCGGGGTTTATCTTAGGTGGCCCGGAAGGGTGACGAGTTCCTGCTCCACTAGTGGCACGCGTTGTGTTACTCTAGTTACAAATAAGATGACAAGACATGAATCGGGAAAGGACCGGGAAGTGCTTACGTTTTAGTCATTTGTTACGCAGATATTCCGTAGCGATTAACTAGGTCATGACTGCGACCGGAAAACTTTTGAAGAGATGACTTAAACTTGACCAATAGGAACCCTTGGTTCAGTAGCTTTCTTGTTAATAGCAACCCTCTATCAAGGAAATCCTTATAGGAACCACAAGCTCGTGAATATCGGATCAATTGAGAGATATCTATCCCATATGTAGGTGCTGCTGGGATGTTGCTACATATAAATGGAAAGTTCACAATGGAACAATTTAAATCATCTATTTTGTCGTAATGTTCCGTTCTCGTTTTGTCACAGGGCCCAACCCACAGAGCTGACCAGTGCGTCCCAATGTGGTGGATAAGGGTGTCATCTCAATGAGGGTTGACAAGCTATAATACGAAAGGCCTGAAAATGGACCATAGTGTGTATCATGTTTGGAGAGTACCCACTTTTTTTTCAAAATATATCCTGATATCCGTAAAATGGATATATTCTTCTATAAGATGTATGTTTATATTGACGCATGTTAGTTCTTATATTGGGTGGTTGGGTTTGCAACGGAGTTTGTATATAAGATCCAATCAATTTTTTGGCTCCCTAATTATGAGTGCAAAAATATGGGGATTAGTTTTTTTTCCTAAGGCCATTTCTTCATAATAGAAAAATAACATGAAATCAGCTAACAGTAAATTGGTTTGCAAACGAATTTTTCTTTTTTTGTCACAAGTGTCTACAGCATGTGATAAATCATAATTGAAGTAAATAGAAAATTAAAATACGGAAAGAAACGAATAATGACAATGGCACCTCTCTTTAATGATTGATTGATTGATTGATTGATTGATTGATTGATTGATTGATTGATTGATTGATTGATTGATTGATTGATTGATTGATTGATTGATTGATTGATTGATTGATTGATTGATTGATTGATTCATTGATTGATTGATTGATTGGTGTTTAACGTCCAGCGAGCAATTTTACAGCTATATTCAGGACGAGAACATTTAAAAATTTAAACGCCACGGGACTCGAAACAAGGAAAGGTGATGGGTAGGGACGGATAATGTTGCCAGTGCAACAGGTCTCTTATGGACCACTCATCATGAGCATGCTCATAATGAGCTGTTACACTGGGTTCTTTAACGTGCGGAGAGGGTGGCAATCTCTCAACACGGGACCTCGGTTTTATTTACGTCTCTTCCGCAGGACGGGTTGGTTGTGAATTTCTACATCCCGCACAACCGACGGACGCCCCTTCAAGCCGAAGAAGCTCTCGGTCCCATTTCTATACCCCGGGGTTCCCGCGGGGTTGACCCCTTTTAGAGGACTAGTGCCTCTAGGGCGGAGAAACCTGGTGCCTATTCTACCCCCGGCACACCCTCTATGAGGGGGGTTGTATAAATAAAAGAAACATTAAAAAGATAAAAAAAAACATACATCTAGAACATGTTATATAACTATATTTTTGTATACAAATCAATTTCCTTTAAAAACTGCAAAATTGTGTAGCCTGCGACATTGTAAATAAATTAGATAAACTGTTGGCATTGTAGAATGTCTGCCGAACATCGGCAACATCCACACAATCAATCAAGACATGTTTTAATGAAAGATTAGAATTACACGGAATACATTCCGGTCGTTCCTCGTTATTTAACAAATAGCTATGAGTAAGTCTACTATGACCTATGCGACATCTGGTCAAGACTACCTGTTCCTTCCGATTTTGACCGTAAGAACAAGGAGTCTTGCCAACTAGGGAATGCATTTCGTGTAATTTGTTATGAATTTGCTGGTCCCAGCTATCTTGCCAACGTTTTAAAATATATTTCACTATAAAAGGTTTAATATCTGTATAAGGAATATAACAATTGGATACAGGATCATCCAATGCGTTCTTGGCTTCCCGGTCAACGACTGTGTTCCCATGAATACCTGTATGACTAAGGATCCATGTGAAAATTACATGTTTACCAATAGCAACAAGGCTTTTATATATTTCAACAATTTTTAAAATAAAAGGGTTTTGAGTTTTACAACTCTCAATTGCCAACAGGCAGGAAAGAGAATCGGAACAGATTATGAATTTACTCTTTTCAGAAGAGGCAACGAACTTCAAGGCAAGAAGTATTGCATTAGCTTCTGCACTGAAGATCGAACTGGCAGACGGTATTCGAGCAGAGTAGACCTACTGTCCAAAAACAGCTGCCGACGCTACTCTATCACCATCCTTTGAACCATCAGTATATATTGCAGAGTATTCAGATGTTACCGATCTAATTTCAGCAAAATGTTGCTGAATTAGTAAAGGGTTTGTTTCTGATTTTTGTGTTGTGTAAGTTCAAAATTAAAAGTAGGTTTTGGATTTAACCATGGAGGGTTTTCAGGAATTACAATAGGTGCTATGTCATCCAAATTTATATCAGAATTTTCAAAATGTGTATTTACTCGGAGTCCAAAAGGTTGAATTGTATTGGGTTGTTTATCATAAATATTTTCAAATAAAGGATTAAAAACACAGTCATGTGCAGGATTTGAAGGATAAGCCTTCAATTTGGTTGCATACTGCATACCAAGTTTGATACGTCTGTTTTCAAAGGAAGGCTCGTTTGCTTCAACATACAAACTCTCAACTGGAGACGTTCTGAACGCTCCAAGTGAGAGTCGTAGTCCTTGATGATGGACTGTATCTAGCAACTTGATATACGATGGACGGGCTGAACCGTAAACGATACATCCGTAATCCAATTTGGATCGAATCAACGATCTATATAAATTTAATAAAACCGTGCTATCCGCACCCCAGTCGGTACTGGACACAAATTTTAAAATATTAAGAGCTTTAAGGCTCTTATTTTTAAACATTTTAATATGGGGTAGAAAGGTAAGTTTACTATCAAAAAGAAGACCTAAAAATTTAGTTTCTGAAACTATTTTAATAGGGGAATTATATAATTTTAACTCCGGGTCTGGATGGAGTCCTCTTTTATTACAAAAGTGCATTCCTAGAGTTTTTGAGCTGGAGAATTTAAATCCATTCTCCATTGCCCATTTTCTATCTTATTTAGACATAGTTGTAATTGTCTTTCAATGTTGTTCATATTCTTGGCCCGATAACATATCAGGAAGTCATCTACATAGAGAGAACCCTCAATGTTATCGTTTAAAATATTTGCAAGATTGTTTATTTTAATACTGAATAATGTAACAGAGAGGATGCTTCCCTGGGGAACTCTCATCTCTTGTTCCTGAATGCCAGAATAGGTTGAATTAACTCTGACATTAAATTCTCTGTCAGATAGAAAATTTGAAATGAAATTAGGTAGCTTACCTTTCAACCCCATATCAAAGAGGTCTTTTAAAATGCCATATTTCCATGTTGTGTCGTATGCTTTTTCTAAATCGAAAAAGACAGACACAGCATGTTCCTTTTTGGCAAAGGCGTTTCGAATAAAAGTTTCAAAACGAACAAGATGATCTAATGTGCTTCTACCTTGACGGAATCCACACTGTATATTGGACAAGAGTCCAATGGATTCAAGAAACCATACAAGGCGAGCATTGATCATCCTTTACATGGTTTTACACACGCAACTAGTTAGTGCAATAGGCCGATAATTCGACGGTTCGGAATGGTTTTGGAATAGGAATGACATTAGCTAATTTCCAAATTGATGGCAAGTCGCCTGTTTCCCAAATGTCATTCATGAGATCTAAAAGAACTTGGAATTCCGATTCCGGAAGATGTTTGAGAAGCTGGTAATGGATATCGTCGGGGCCACATGCAGTGTCATGCGCCTTATCCAACGATTTTCTCAATTCATCTAACGAAAACGGGCGATTGTATTCCTCCAAATTCTTTGATTTAAAATTCAATTTAATTTTTTCCTTTTGCTTTTTAAATTTTTGAAATTCGGGATCGTAATTTTGGGTAGAAGAGTTTTGTGAAAATATTTGGCCTAATTTATTTGAAATGTCCTGTCAGATGTTAATATTTTTTTCTGATTTTATCTTTTGGATTTCTTTTTCTCTAATGAAATGTTGACAATCTTTGGATGAAGCCATGTGAGGTTGACCACAATTGGAGCACTTCGGATTGTTCTTACAATCGAAGCCCTCGTGATCTTCCTCTCCACACTTAAAACATTTACGTTTCCCTTTACATTGGCCCTTACCATGTCCGAATTTCTGACACTTAAAGCATCGTATTGGATTCGGGACATATGGACTGACTTTAACATTGTAAAGGCCCATGCGTATCGATGATAAGATATTGGGAAAATTAAATGTTATAAGGAAGGTGTTAAGTTTCACTAGTTGACCATTTCTTTTCGTTATAAATCGTTTGACATGAATAACACCCTGAGGTGCTAGTTCCTTGCAGATTTCTTCATCAGATAGATTATCCAAATCTTCGTCTCTGTAACGAATGATTCCTCGACTGGTGTTAAGTGTTCTTTGGGGAGTGGAAGATATATTGATATTGTGAATTTGCTTTAGTGAAAGCAGATTTAATGATTGTTGCTTACGTTGGCACTCAATCATCAAACCACCAGATTTCAATTTGGTAACATTTTTCACTTCTCCTGCACAGCTCTTGATGCATTTTTCTATAACAAAAGGTGATATTTTTGTCAATGGTACACCATCCTCACTACTTTTTAATACGATAAATCGTGACCAATTGTCAGAAACTTCAATCTCTTCTTCATATCTCACGTCATTTTTCCTTTTTTTTGGATTTATTGGAATTTATTTATTTAAAGGATCTGAAGCAGCCATGTTGCCATGTATAATAGTTCACCATCCTTGTCCCCACCCACCACGGAGTGCCCACAAGGGCAATACTCGAATTCCGAGGATCTCCGTCGGAAAGTATCAGGAATTCCAAGGATGGTATACTCGAACAGTAGAATTTCTATTATGAACGCAAGCTTCGTACCGGGGCCGGTTCCCCAATGAAACAACCGTTCGAAATATCAACTACTCGATTGACCCATTAGCCACCGCCTTCTTTAACGATCCATTCTCTTAGCTATTTAGAAAACATTATTCATCAAGTTAGAATAATTAAAACGTATAAACAGTGTTTTGAGGATCAGTTAAAGGGCTTGACGTGACCAGCCGATTGATCGAATCGGATCCATTCGACCTCCCGTCTAGGTGAAGTAAGGGCCAAAGAGGTGTGTTTCAACCACCAGGATCCCGTCATCCACCATTACGGGTCGCAACACACGGCAAACGTGTCGCCTCATTTAGTCTGACTTCTACGATAAGCAAGAGGGTGCTGTGGGCCTATTCGTAGTACCCCGGACCCACACAGAGTTCTCTTTAATACATGGCTGTTTATGTTGTAAACGTTGATCTTGTACTTCATCGAATCGTGTTTTCTTGTTTTATGACTTTTTAAGTTCTATTTCAATTTATATTTTAATTTAAAGGCATTTACATACTTACATTCACTCTTACAAGGTATATGAGTAATATATATGCCAACATCCTGACTTGAGATGGTACTGGATTTTTTTTTCAATTCTCTTTCAATTTCATTTCTGTTAAAATCCTCATACATATTACATTCAGATACTTACATGTAACTAACAGATGTGTCAATAATGCTGATTTCATTCGGAGACAAATGTCTTGAAATATAGCATACGAAATCAAATATTATGCATAGCCAATTTATTATACCGTATATTATTTGTCAGAGGTCTCAGACATTCATTTTTTTCATATCAGAACGCCATTCACTATTGTTATTGCCTGTCGTCTTGTGTTATTAACATTCTGATGTATATGTTTCTTTAGGCTTGGGGGCAATACAACTAGTTTATCCCCGCCACTTTTTTTATTTTTATTTTATAAAAGTGCCTGTATCAAGTCAGGAAAGAATGCGGGAACATGTATTTATGTAGGGGTATTGAATTATGCCTCTTTCTATGATTTTTCTGTTGGAAATTGGACATGTTTCTACAGTGCGTATTGCTTTGGTTTTTCTGTTTAAGTCTGCCCGACTTTCATTAGATCTGAGAAAGTATGGGTCGATGTAACAATATGTGATATAGTTTGTCAGCGACTTGTGGCAGGTCGGTGGGTTTCTCCGGTTTCTTCACCAATAAAACTGATCGCCACGATATAGCTGAAATATTGTTGACAGTGGCGTTAAACACCATAACCCTAACAGTCTGCAGAGTACCAAACTCAGAATAACATCGCGTCAAATAAACATTACTTATCACCTGGTTTGTAACAACAGTAACACAAAGACTACCACGTGTGGAGCAGGAACTGCATACCCTTCCGGAGCACCTGAGTTCACCTCCGAATTTAATGAAGTTCGTGTTGCTCTATCTTTAGTTTTCTGTGTAATGGTAAGTCGATCGTTGTTTTTCCCTTTGTCCTTTTTATTTCGGTCATTGTGTTGTCTGTCTTTCTTCGATTTACGGCTTCTGATTACCGCTTTGGTATCTTTAAACTGTTCTAGTACACTTGTTCTCGTTATAAATATTAACTGATATACTACTTATAGCTGACATTAAACAACACTCGATCAATTACTATGTGTGTGGGTGTTTGTTGTGCTTTGCTTCTTTGTTTAGTAATGTAGTTAAATATGGATTCATTTGTCTTTTACTTATGATGAGAGGTGGCTTTAATTGACAAAAAAGTATATGCATACATTACCTTTTATTTTCCGTCTGGTGACGTCTTGACCACGATCATATGTAATTGGATCAATGCAATCAATGTCTATCTCAACTACATTGTGTGAATTTAATTTCTGCTCGTGTCTAAGTGTCTTTAATATAACTTCATATGATATTTTGTCAGGATTAGCGGAAGGAGGGTGGTTTCTTCTGTTACTCCCCAACCGAGCAATAGTTGCCACAACGCTATAACTGAAATATTTTTGAAAGTGATATTTAATACTTTTTTAATACTCATTTTGTCCAAAGAGTTATGGTCTTTAACTAACAAATGTTTACCTCCCTAGCTAGTCTGTTCACTGCGAGCTTTCATTGACCCTGCTATTGTACTGTCCATATTTTTTTTGTCTTTCTTTTTTTGTGATAGTATGTGGTCTTTTTGAGTGGAAGCGAATATGTGCAGATTTGTGTATCGTTTATTTATATATGTATTGCTGAGATCCAGTTATCAAGAGGAGGAGGGTTGGGATCCCATTAACCGGTACAACTCCGCCACATTTGTGTGCATGTCATAAGACATCACCTGGATTTCCAACGTCGTGGTCTTTTTGTGTTTAGTGAGTGAAGGGGAGAAATGATACTTCGTCTTGTTGATATTGGTGAGATTGTTAACCATCACTGTTTAAACTTTCTTTTCAGTCACACCATATCCACGTTTTTTTCATTAAATTGTCTTACAGTCTTGCATCATGACGACTTTCTTGGATACTGGACACAATACACTTCCTCATTATATGATCGACGCGAATATTTTATACTGCAGAATGTACCTACATTAAAATGAATGATTAATTGGTGTTTAACGCAATTTTAAAGGCATTTCAACTTACATGACAAGAGTACAATGAAATAAAGACCAAGAATTAATGAAGAAGTGAATAACAACAACAAAATATTATTCAAATTATCCGTGATTTGAAAAGTATATTGACTAACGATGTACAAATCAATACAGTTGATATAAGTTATCTCTGTAGAGTCTTCTTTAATACTCTATCAATGCGAACACTTAATATCTCGTGGTATTTGAAATGCTCGTAATCCTATTTGATGATTCCAATTTCCTGGGTGATCTAAAGCTCAGGAAGCTTTGATCTGAGACTTTCTAACCAATTAATTCAATATAAATAACACTCGTATGTTCACTGCAGGTTTTATACAGTAAAGAGAAGTTTTTAAATTAAATTTACAATGAATCCCCCATGATGAATATCATTGTCTTGCCGTGTCGTCTACAATAGATTATTTTTCAATCTTTTTAATAGAGAATACACTAATTTCCATTTTGTAAGAAAATGTCGTTATATTCTTAATAAATGTAAAGTAATCTTGTTAGATAAAACCACAAGGCGTATAAGACAAGACCTATTTGGGTTAGGATTAACTTAGGGTGGGTAACGCCTCTTTAAACAATATTTCGGTTATATCGTGACGGTCAGATTTATTGGTGGAGGAAACAGGAGTACATGGAGAAAATCACAGACCTGTCGCAAATGACTGACAAACGTTATCAAATAATGTTGTATCGAGTACACCTCGCCTGGTCGGGATTCGAACTCACGACGTTAGTGGTGATAGGGACTGATTACATAGGTAGTCATACATCCAGCTACCACACGATCACGACCACGACGCCCCCTCCAGTGATAAGTCATGGTATAAATTAAAATATAATAGTACAATTTTAGAATATATACATTGTATACTTTTTAATCTGCATTTGTACTTCTGTTTTCTCAAATTCTACAGTGTGCCCTAGATCATATTATTTTGAGGCATTTCATTATAATATAATAAAAAAATCGTAATGCCCTGGCAATAAAATTATCTCCCACTAAACGATTCAATTTTCACATTTATTAGAATGTGTCCCTAAAGCCAAATACATATGTAGATTCTAGTAAATCACGTTTCAAGGAAAATTGATTTATCATAATTCGGGGGATGTATATTTCCAGTGAAGAAAATAACAATGACTAAATGTTGTCACAAAATATATCAATTTAATCTATTGATGATTTACCCATTGTCATTTGCATATCCAGAAGACTTGTACTTTTACATACAAAGTAATTTTCAATCAATCAAAATTAAATGCTTGCAGGATTTAGTTTTCATCCAGCAGTCTACTAACATTATCAAGTACGAATAGTTTGTCTAAATGCGCTAAAATATATTTGTACGATGTTGCATTTATTTGACGACCAATGATTGGATAAAATCATTCCTAAAAATAACGATAGAAAGGAGAGCCATACATGGAAATCTAGAGAATAAGATTAATACGCTTTACCTGACCAGGAGACAATTCCATTCATAAAAATAACGATGCAGACGGAAAATTACAGAAGGTCAGTGGGCGGTGCTTAATTTTGTCTAGTGACCATTACGTATTTAGCATTAGAACTTCCACGAAAGTCCGTCAAACATAGTTCGCGGAAAAAATTTAGTTACTGTTTCAAGTTATAGATCAGCAACATCGTACAAAAATGTTCTAAACTCTCGTGGCCGATTATGATTATTTACTCACCCATCAACAATTTACTGACCATCCAAATAACGATAGACGGTCACTAGGGAGCTTAGAACTTATATTATAGAAAAAAAACCTCTTCAAATAATTTGATAAACCACTTCTTCGATCTACAGATTCTGATTACCCCTCTGGTATTTTCAAACTCTTCTTGAACCATCTTATATGATATTTTTTTTTTTAGCACTGGGGAATTTAATTTCATAATATACAATGGTTGGAATACTAGAACAGAGACCACATAAGACTGAGGACAAATTCTATTTTCTATTATTACTTCAAAGTACTCTATTTTCTCGATGAATATTTTTCAGTTAAAAGACATTCTTACAAATTCAAGATTCGTTCGAAGAATATGGAAATCCAATTTCAATTCAATTTTTTTATTTTTTTTATTTTATTTTTATAAATTAAGTATTATCACGTTAGTGTTATAACAGCAACGTGAACAAGGTAGATTTAAATTGGATTGTCTCTTTTCATAAAGATAAGACATTCATTCACGTATTGTAGTGTCTCTCTTGAGATGCACATGTATATATCACTTACTTTTTAAAATTTGAATCGAGAAAAACGCTGACAACAATGTTATTTAATTCTAGATAGCAAAGTTGAAAAAAAAAAAACAAGAAATGATGTTTGCAAGTTCATTTTGTTTTTGAAGAATACTAACTGATCGAAGGTTAATTAAAAAACAGTTTGAAGATACCAGAGGGGTAATCAGAAGCCGTAAATCGAACCAGGACAGACAACACAATAACAAAACGAAAAAGGATGAAAGGACAAACAATCATGAATATACTGAAAATCGTAACTTTAGCAATCGGGGATCGGTCATGAATATCAATCACCATAATAGTTTTGAGTTCGATTCGCGCCCATGATGAGGTGTGCTCGATACAAGATTATGTGATCAAGTTTTGCCAGTGAACTACAGCACACTAACTGATTTATCCGGGGATTAGTGTGTTTTTTGTTGTAATTTTAGCATATTGTGTTGTGTTTTTCTTCGTCTTGTGTACCCTAAGTTGCCCGTTTATCTGGATTATCCATTTTTGATTGCCCCTTCGGTATTCTCTAACGTTTATATTTACTTTATATTTTAGGTAGTAAAGATCTTGATTATAGTTGTATGTCTGTTCGTCCTCTGTTGGTTGCCTTTACAGATTTATAATGTTTTGTCACAAGTTTATCCACAAGTTAACAAGTAAGTATATGACAGTAATGAAATTAACTGTTATTATTCTAGTTGAGATAGTAATGAAATCAACTGTTAATATTTTAGTTGAGATAAAACAATTTGTCCGTTAATAGATCTTCAACTGTTAATAATTTAAATGAGATAAAACAATTTGCCAGTTAATAGATCTTCAACTGTTAATAACCTAAATGAGATAAAACAATTTGCCAGTTAGTAGATCAACTGTTAATAACTTAAATGAGATAAAACGATTTGCCAGTTAATAGATCTTCAACTGTTAATAACTTAAATGAGATAAAACAATTAATAGATAGTAATGAAATTAACTGTTAATATTTCAGTTCAGATAAAACAATTTGCAATTTAACAGATGATACTGGAATTGCATGTTAATAATTAAATTGAGATAAACTAATTTGCCAGTTAATAGATAGTAATGCAATTAACTGTTAATATTTTAGTTCAGATAAAACAATTATTTGCCAGTTAACAGATAATATTTTAGTTGAGATAAAACAATTTTTCAGTAAACAGATAGTAAAGAAATTAACTGTTAATATTTTTGTTTAGATAAAACAATTTGCCAGTGAATAGATATTAATGACATTAACAGTTAATTATTTTAGTTGAGATAAAACAATTTGCCAGTTAATAGACAATAATGAAATTAACTGTTAATATTTTAGTTGAGATAAAACAATTTGCCAGTTAATAGACAATAATGAAATTAACTGTTAATATTTTAGTTGAGATAAAACAATTTGCCAGTTAATGGATAGTAATGAAATTAACTGTTAATATTTTAGTTGAAATAAAACAATTTGCCAGTTAATAGATAACAATGAAATTAAATGTTAATATCTTAGTTGAGATAAAACAATTTGCCAATTTATATAAAAGACATTTGTTACATAATCAATCTCAGGACCGATAATAAGTTCAACTTTCTGACATTGTAATTGACCAGAAATATAGTAATATTTAACAAGCCTGTCGATCTGATTAATTGGACTTGTAGAACTTGTAATATTATATACATAGGGTGTTGTTTGTGCACAATTCACTCGCAAAATTGCATTCGTGTTGTACGGGAAATCGATTTTTGTAAATGTCTTTTTCTCATATTACTTCAAAAATTACCGCTTCCTCATAGTTTGATTAAATTTGACAGCCCGTAGTGCTATTTTCTTTAGATTATTGACTATAGTAAAATATTTTTTTAAGCTAAGTTAATATTCTAAACTATTTGATGTACACATTCAAACTTGGTATGATTGATTGCCATTTCTATAAACTATTTCCTGGCGAACGACTAGGAATTTAGTCAACCCGTTTACCGTAAAAACGATCTATGCAAGAAATATTTGAAGATACAGAAGAGATAATTAGAAGCCATTTTCGAAATTTTACTGACGATTTGGAATTCAGGCTAAATGATAATTGATTATAATCAATATAGACATCCATTCAATATATTCCATGTCAAGGCTTAAGTATAAATCCCAGTAATAACTTCTCTTTATCAGCTACTGCGTCGTAGTCATTTACAAGACATCTGATTCTGATTTTCTATAAATTGTATATTTTGTATATTATCTTACAATATTAACTGGAAAAATCTAAAAATAACAATTGTATATATCAATGCAATTATATATCGCTCCACTAAGGAAAGAATCGAAAAATTTCAGAGAACACAATGGCCAAGAGAAAACGGACAAAGGAACAAACAAGGATCTACAAAACACTACACAATAAATAAAAGATACCTTCTAAAAACCAAAAGAGAACTCAGGTTCTCTGGAAGGGTTGGCACTTCCTATTCCTTCCGTCGTTTTACTGTTGAACATCATCAAATATGGAAATCGTATTGGACACCATTATACGTAAATGAACACAAGTAACATTAATAAAACATGAACACCCTACAAAATTGGGAGTGAAACGAACCGAACATCGTGTTACGCGGAAATCGTAGCGTACATCACACAATAAGGAACGAAAAACGTGGAAACATGTAAATGACAAAATTAATAAAACGAACCCCACTACTACATGTCAAACACGAGAGCGAACTCAGGTACCCGAAAGGGTAAGCAGTATTCCTGCTTAATCAGTGGAACCTGTTCTGTTATCCTTAATACAAACCGGGCGATGAAGGTTGTATGTTCAATTTCGGTGTAGTGAGGTGTGCATGATAAATTGTATCATTTTCTTCCATGTCGATGGTTAATCAAGTTACTCCGGTTTTCCCCACCAATAAAGCTAACCTCCTCTGGAATATTGTTCAAACTCACTATAAGCACTTCTGGTCCTCAACCTGTCGTACAACATTGATCAAATAAAGAAAAATGGTAAGAACGGCGACTTGTCATTGGAAAATTATGAAAATGGTGTCGGGGTTTAACGTTGAAATATGATAATGTATCCAAGATATTTAAATACAAATATATGTATATATACCAGTATTCAATTTCTACTTAAAATTCAATATTATTGATTTTTTAAAATTAATAAAAGTAAAGTTGGAGGGAGAAAACTGCGTTAAGAAGAGTTTGAGGATACAAAAAGGGTAATCAGAATCCGTAAATCAAAGGACAGACAACACAATGGCCAAAAGAAAAAGAACAAATCACAAACAACGATCTACTAAATACTACACAGAAAACTAAGGATCGACCAACACAAAGCCCACTAAAACCAGATGTGAACTCGTGTGCTTCGGAAGGGAACCCGCCGTGTTTTAAAATAAAAAGAATTGGATAAATTAGTTGATGAAATATTTTTCTTTTTTTGCAAAATCCTTTGCATTTGAAGGAAGTATAGTAATGAGTTGTATACTGGTATATCTGGAAAGAAAATAGATTTTCTCTTTTTATTTTCGGAAGGTTGGTTGGTTGGTGTATGGTGTTCAACGCCAATGTCAACAATATTTCAGTTCTATCGTGGCGGTCAGATTTATTTGAGGACGAAACCGGAGTACCCGAAGAAAACCACTGACCTGCCGCAGGTCAATGCCAAACTGTATCACATAATATTGTATCGAGTACACTTCGCCATGAACGGGGTAATTATAGGAAAGAATATCACAAATAGTTGTATAAAGTAACCAATGTTAAAAAAAAAGCACAAATTATGATACCACCTTGTAGAAAATAGAAATTAGCTCCATAATTGTAACATCGAAAACGTCATACGTTGAAATATTGCTCAAACTGCGTGTATGCTATTTTATTGTAAATATCCATTTCGTTGTCTTTACGGCCCATTGTTAATTAGCTCAGCTTTTCATGTAATACCTAATTCAAGATTACGTATTAATTCTAATGAAAATAGTTTAATTGTATTCGACTCCGTGTCCTTACGATTTCAGGCTGACTAGATCGATGTAATTTCCATCAATTTCCAAGCTTATGACTCTCTTATCAGAATGCAATATCCTGTCGCTCTACATCGATATGCAGTAACTCTGACTTAACAAGAAATATAATATAATAATATAAAATCCTCCGGTTTATTTCTTTATTTAATTACTTTACACGGATATACAAAACCAAATGTTATAACTGTACCATACACTATTTGATATTCAATGAAAATATATAATGGCTCTTTGCTATATTAAACGTATATAATGGTATTTTGTTAGTTGCTTTATTGAATATTTAATATTTTTTCCAGCAATTCATTATACGTGTAATTCTTGTATATGTTCGAAATATATAATTACTATAAAGTGACTATATTTCGACTTATCCAAGTTACTGATAAGGTTTTCATTTCGAGTTCCAGATATTGAGGGTCTTGATTCGTTTGATCCGAGTTCCACATACTGATGTTTTCATTTCGAGTTCTCCGAGTTGCAGATAGTAAGGTTCAAATGGAAAATTAATTGATATTCAATCATGAGCGATACGGTATACAAGATACATATAAAACACATGTATGACATTGCAATATAAATTTTCCTAATTTAATTATTTTGTTTCAGGTACAAGTATATTAATATCATTTGGTTCTGCTCCAACTGGGTTGCTATGAGTAATTCGTGCTACAACCCGTTCATCTATGGTCTTCTCAACGTAAGTTATGACAATATTTATTATTTTACAATTGAACTAATACCATTTGGAGTATGCTAGATAACAATTTATTATTTTATTATGTCATCGTGGTCGTATTCTCCTTTCATTACTGTGTGTGTGTGTGTGTGTGTGTGTGTGTGTTTAATATTATCGTACTCAGTATGCATCAAACATTTGCCAGTGGCCTTTAAGAAGCCAGCAATCAATCATAATTCTCCGAACCTTTTATTCTGCCATTCATTTGTATGAAAATTATTGATACTTATTAGAAAAATAATATACTGAAATAAATCTTTTTCCTTTGCTATCGATTGTGACTTTACTTTTGACTAGGAAAACTACATAACTGTAAAAACGACGCATGTACCTTGATCGTGCGTGAACATTGTTTAGCTGTTATTCACTGCACAAAAGACAAAAATCCGGAAATAAATTCAGTCAGGCAAATAGATGCATATGAATATGAGAGAAAATCCTATTATACACTTTGAACACGAGACAATGAAAGAATACACTCTTTTATAAAAATGCGAAAATTATTATTAGATGTTTTCTTTGAACATTTTGTGTACGTGTCAGTCACCTGATTGAACGGTAAAATAACCAACGTTGGATGTAATCTCAGCTCATTCAATGACAGTGTATATATAATCTGAATACATTTCTGTAGGTTTAAGGAAAAGATGTTATAACCGCATCCCATTGATTCCTATTGTAAATTATGTTCGGCAATGATGGCCATATTGCATGTCAAAACGGCATGAAAAACACAACCTCGATAAAGATCGATTGAATCTGTATTCATGTACAGTTTGCTTTCAAATAGTTCACTAGCCTCTGATAACTACGATGATTGAACAATAGTTATATTGTGCCTTATGTGAAATGTCTATGTGTTTGCTGCTTTGGTTTTCAATCAACTTTAAAAGAAATATTTTAAAAAACCATTCATTGACCTTCGAGTATATTTTGACGTATGCATTTGAAATATGTTCTCTTAATTAGTTGAAGCGATTGATATCTCCCAGGACGTTTGTGCTGTCCAGATAAAATAGCAGTTACGTTTTTGTTAGGTATTATATACCTATTGTTATATTTACCACGATTCTGCACAAACACAATATTCATGTAGTTATCATCATACACATGGCGGTGACATGTATCGAGGAGATATTGATCCTTTCGAATAATATGGTTTGTTTTCTTGTTTTTGTCGGAATCTGTAATATTTGTATTGTCAGCTAGCTGAAATAACAGCCCCCAGGTAAGCATGTCACTCAGCTCGAACACATCATCCCTAGTCCCAACCAACCAGTTTACTTCTTACTGTGTTACTAATGTCCCATGCTGTCCTCGTCTATTATCAATACTTTCGGAATATAAAGAACGGTCGTCATCAAATAGGTGGTCATACAAAACCATATTAGCAGTTCAGTTCGTAATGAACAAACACAAACCAGCAACTTTATATTGACTTCCATAAATATATAAAACAACATAGTTTACCCAAAGCATAAACATGGAATTCGTAAAACGGACTTTTCAGCTCAAATAATGTAGGAACGACCCAAAAACAAAAACAGAACGTACACTTGAAACGCAAAGATAAAACCAATGAAAAATAACACCTACAACAAATTTGCCGTTGAACCGATCAAATGCATATATGTTAGCGGCTAACCATAATTAAATAGACAATATTATAATATTCTAGTAGCTGGCGGAATGCTAATGTTTTTAATGTCATTTCAGGATAAGTTTAAACGTGCTTATCGACGCATATTTAGAAGTTGTTGCAGAAAATTGTACAAAGATCAAGATTTCCCAGATTTTTCGGACGATTTTTCAATAAGAACAAGTTATTCACACAGTGGAAAGTACCGAACGTCATTAAATGGTTCTCTTTATCACAGACACTATAGAAGATCGACAAAGCAATCCATAGATGGAATTGACCCGTCATTAGTTTAATTGGATGTTGTTGAAGAAAATATATTGAAATGAATTACGTGTTATTGGTTTAAATATATATGGCATTGATTTAAAAATGATCATGGGACAAAGTGAATGGACCAATGACATATCGCTTACCAATGGAAATAAAGTTATTACCGGAGAATATAAAAACATATTCTTATGACATAAAATAGCATTTAAATTATTTCGTATTTCAAACTTTACACCAATACGGCGTGGGTTCGCGCCCGGTTTTGTAAATTACAAAAAAGGTGCACTCGACTCGCAGTCGCAAGTGATAAAGTTTACCAGTTGCTTGCCCATGGTCGGTGGTTCTCTCCGGGTACTCCGGCTTCTTCCACCACTAAAACTGGTCGCCATGATATAGCTGAAATATTGCTGAAAGTGGCGTTAAAACACAAAAAATCAAATCAAATCAAACTTTTATAATTTACTTTTCAATAGACTATTTGCACATTTCTGTTTTGATTATAAAATTATACGCGTTTGTGATTTTTTTTAAATTTGAATTATTTCTGTTACGGAGGACAAAATGTTTCCCGTTCCCTGCAAGAGTAATTAAAAGGACAAAGAATTTGAGTATGTTTTTCTTAAAATTTATGGATATTTGAACCTTATAAAATAACAGATGATAATATTATAGGAAATTTACAAGTTGTTACAACATTTTAATTTTATTCAGTGTATCAGATTTAAAAAAATTTTGTTCATTGAACATTGCATGAAATTAGGGAAGTAATCGTGGAAATGGCGTATTATTTTTGAAGTCAGAAACTGGCAAATGATCTATTGTATTTTAATATATAAATATATTAATGTCTATTCTGCAAAATACTGTATGATACAAGGAGAGTTGCTTTGTGTTGGAGAAATTGAAAATATTAATTAAATTACAGAAAAATGAAATTTCAAATTCGATTCAATCATCGCCGATAAGACGTGATAAATACAGTCAAATCTTGCAATAAATAAGGGTAATAACAAAATTACCCAACTCCGAACAATCTTACAAAGGGAAAGTCAAAACTCATAATTATATAAACAGACAAAATCAGTCAACAACCGGAAAACTGTGAAAACCGTAATGACCCTGACTTGGTACAGACATTTCTAAAGAAATGGTGGGTTGAATCAGATTTTAAAGAGCACCTCTATATAACAAATCACTGTCTATAAAATAGGGAAGCTTTATTTTTCCTTTAATGAATAGTGCATATAATCTTAACCATTTCTATTGAGTGTCCTTATATACAGGGTTGAATGCATACAGATAAAATGCCAATTATGGTGGATTGATTGATTTTTGGTATTTAACGCCACTTTCAGTAACATGTTAGCTATATCATGGCGACCAGTTTCAGTGGTGGAAGAAGCCGGAGTACCCGGAGAGAACCAACGACCATGGGCATATTGGTGATAGGCTTGTATGAGTTGTTAGGTAATATCCAACTACCTAACTCATTGAGCCACCCGGGCCCTACCAATTATGATGGAAACGTATACAATAATCACAATCTAGATAGACAAACCAACGTCGATAAAACAAAATATACGATCGAACAATACGAACTCTTACTATTACTTTGAGACCAAGCGCTGCGAGAGAAATCGGATGTCCTGATCTATGAAAGCCACGCATCGCTTTAAACATGCAAATGACACATTAAATAGCTTTGGTGTATTGTAATAGTATGCCTACATTATAATTAATAATCCCTCCCACAGTAACCACTATTTGGTTATTGGCATGATATATAATTCTAATACTTTTTTTGGCATGGGGCAAATGTTTTAATGTTTGTCCTCGAATAAAATATTATTCGTGGATTGTGGGCGTCATACCACACGTATTGTTTTACTTGTATGCCCTTGATATTTCCGATTATTCTGCTTCGATCACCGTTGATGATATAAGACATTAAATATACATTCTGTTTACTGAATTATTATAAGTATTTTGTGATATGGTATAATGAATGCAGAATTAATGGTAGGGTTAGTGTCTGTTGTATCCCCAATTCCGCTCTCCTTTCCTCCATCATGACTTATCACCAGTTACAAGAAGGGTGCCACCAGCGGCGTGGGAAGTTCTTCCTACTCCTGACCATTTGAGTTCACTATCAATTTTTAGTTGGATTCGAGGTGCTTAATCTTTAATTTTCGGTGTAGTGTTTTGTCGAAGATTGTTTGCCATTTTTTTCTTTCCCCATTGCAATTTTGACCTTCGATTTACGAGTTCTCGTTACACCCTTGATATCTTCCAATTTTTCTTCGGAACAACACACAAACCACAATTACAGTATAACAGAATAAAATATCGGGTCTAAAGTTATATCTGCTATAAAGGAATGGATTTTTTAAAATCGCAGAAACGACGTTCAGTTTGGATGTGAAAGTTATTCTGACAAACGTGGTTTGTGGGTATCTCTATGTTTATCGAATTAGCATACAGTGAATGATAATAGTAACAAAGGGCATTTTGTATAAGACTGGAACTACAGTATGTCTGTCGATACATATAGTTACATTCAAACCTGTATTAAGAGGTCACCTTTGGGACAAAGATAAAGTGACCTTATAAGACAGGTTATCTCTTAAAAGAGGTTCCATTTATATGATATGTTATATGACCATACAAGTAAAAGGTGACCTTTTAAAACAGGTGGTTGTTTAAGAGAGGTGACTGCATGGGCAGGATTGATTGTATTACTATCATCATATATTTCTAAGGCTGTGTGAAAATTGTCTTGTAAGAAGAGTATGACGATACCAAAGGGGTAAGTGTAAGTGAGAATCAGTCATATACATAGACGGAATGACTTCACGTTATATCAATATTTTAACCATATTTTGAACAGATTTACAAAGATCACATCATGTTCTGCCACTGTGACGGTAATAGAGATAGATGATTCGATAATCACAAGCAAATGAGATGTAAAGGATTTGGGAATTTGTCCAGCGAACCGTATTTCAGTTATATTCAGGACGAAAACAAGTTCAACAATATATAATATAAACACAATATAGAAATGATGGCGGGATGGGCCAACCTGGACAGCGACCATTGACTGTCACTGGAAAAATTGAGATTCGGATGGAAACAAAAAAAAATAGTCTTCTGTATCGACTTGAGACTCACCGTTTAATAGGTCCAGTTATCCGTCAAAGCGCCATGTCCGACCAAACTAGATTAATAACGAATATTATAATGTAATGGAATTCATCATGTAATTTCATGGTCTTGTACTAATGGTTTGGTGTAAAATAAAAATAATTAATTATTCAATTACGTGTTTCTGCCATTTAGTACTAAACACCTTCTTCAATGCAGATGACTAGTATTTACTTAATTTTAAAATGTCAATCCCACACAGCTATGACAAATGAACACCATGGACCGGAAGCATTGCATCAGCATATCATCAAGTTAATCTTTTTCCAATTATTTTTGTATTATATAGGAAATGGCTTTAATCACCAGACAAGACTTCCGACTGTATTGCCATTTTATATAGAAACATAACGTGAAGAACTTAAGAAATGATGCAGTTTGCAAAAACGCACATGGTGGGCAGTCGATATTGTCATCCTGCATTATCGTAAAAATGAAAAGTTCAGACAGTAGTTGTGGGTTGATCTTTGATATTTGTTATCTGTAACACCTTTTCTGTCTATGGTTTACGTCTTTTGCATTGTACAGAACAACCACCCATGAACAAAACCGATATTTGTTTTCCAATGTCTTGTAATTTTAGGTTATCTTAAGTGGTATTATGACGGGATCTGTGTTGATCAAATAATTGGTGCAATAAAGACAGAAATAAAAAAAATGTCATAACCTTTAAGCGAATTACACATAAAAAACTGATAAAGTTAAAGACTTATTCTCAAAAATATGTATGTAAATAGTGTTCAACATCTTGACTAGTAGGTATATGAAAGTCTGAGACAACTGTTGATTTTGTTTATCATATGATAGCAAAGATGTTGCTGTCTTCTTATAGATATCACAACAAATGCTTTTTGCATTATCATGTACAAAAAATATCACCTATTTATAATACGCGCATGGTTCACATCTGTAAACATGAAAGATGCAAGAAAAAACATCAGCATTAAAACAACGTGGAGACGACACAATTGTTCCGGTATCTTACATTATTTCAATTATATCTATCGCATACGGTCGGTGTTATTGAAGAGGGAAAGCGAAGTAAACAACTGACATGTCACAAGCCGTGAATGTTTCTAGTGGAGCAGGAACTGATTACCCTTCCGGAACAATGGGGTTCATGATGCTCAATTTCTCGTTTTCTCTGAAGTATTTATAGATCAATGTTTGTTTGGTCATTGTATTGTCTGTCCTATTTTCGATTTAAGGCTTCCAATTACCTCTTTGGTATCTTCAACTTTCTTATTACATACAATCGTATCGAGTACACACCGCAACGGACACAAATCGAGCTCAGAACATTTGTGGTGCTAGGAGCTGATTGCATCGATACAAAACATATACTTCGCTTTAATTGCGTAAACATATATTATGTAATAATTTATAGTAGAGCTATACCACACTCTTAATATTGAAAATAATTCACGAGTAACCGAATTACACAGTAAATCACCACTGCACTAAGCACATGAATTGTGTTGTTATACGTGGTTTATGTTTGCTAGTCAGCATGCAATAGTAGTTATATTGTTTATTACACAGAGCTAACAGTTTTATTTGCGATAATAAGACCTTTTCGAAAGGAGGAAAAGTTTGCAGATGGGGTAACCAAAAGCCATAAATCGAAGAACAACATGCATTACAACCTGCATTACAACATGCATTACAACATGCATTACAATGGCCAAAACGAAAAAGGACAAACATACAAAACATTGCTACTAAAGATCGTGCAACACAAACCCCACTAAAACTGGAAGCGCACTCGGGTGCGCCGGAAGGGCGAGCAGTTTCTGCTCAACATGTGGCACCTATCTTTGTTTTTATTGTCAGATAGTCAATTTTATTTTCGATTATGACGACATTGGCGCCGTTACATGTGGCTGGGTGAAATATAGGCTTTTATTTCACTTGGAAATATTACATGGGCATCTATGAAATCAATTCAGTTATTTGAAGTCATTATTCAGATAATCATTACTATTTAAGAGAATACAAATTTCAAATTACATCCTTAGATTAGCTAAAGTAACAGTGTATCTTATTTGAATTTATGTTGAAATTAAATCAGTAAATGTTTGAAGTGTGTCTATTTAAGATAAGGATTGTCAAATGTATTTTGACATAACATATACACCTCTTTCTTTTCCCAATCTTGTAGCATTTGTCAATTACTGTCAATCTAATTATAGTCTAGACTGGGAACAAATATTTAGAGATCTAAATCAAAATTCTGAATGAAAATTTGAAATAGGCATTTAACAACGTTACTTTCAAGTAATCAGATTTATACTCTCATGTATTCACTACGCATTCGTGGAATTATAGGATTGTTAGTAAGAAATAGGTTTGATTTACTGTTGTTTAAGGCTTTTTTTACATTATATCATCTAAATCATCATGTACTGGAATGGACATACTGATATATTTTTAAGTGGGTGATTGTTGTTAAATGCCAAATCAGGAATTGTTCAGCTTTATCATGGCGAGAACAAGTTACATTCAATGACTGATGGTGATATCTGCTTTGCACTAGACCAACGCGCTTAATTGGATATTTATATTGCTAGCTAAATGCAACAACTGTCCACTTGCTGTGAGATTAGCTGAGAAGCAGCCAATACCAATTCTATATTCTTTAGTTTGACCCGACAAGGGCTCTAACCCACGGTCCACCGCACTCGAGGCGAGCATGCTAACTATTACACCACCTTCATGGTTGTTAAATGGGAGATAATGAATATTTTTGGCATTGTATGCATTACAATAGTTTACTTATGCCCACTAAAAATAATCGGTTGACATTAGGAGCTGCAAGTTGTCCACGAATCGTGCCATTCTCCAAAAATGAGGTATTTACTTTAGTTTAATGTGTATGTTTTTTAGATCGTTGTTTGTCCTTTTGTACTTTTATTTTTGGTCATTGCGTTGTCTGTTCTTCGATTAACGGATTCTGATTACCCCTGTGGTATCTTCAAGCTCATCTTACATTTGATATCGCAAATCCAGCGGATACCTCTTTTGGAGAAGTTGTCATGGGTCTGTGTGTTCACACGAGGATGGTAGGTAATTTAGTTGTACCTTATTGTTTGCGGATCGGTCTCAAGTCATGATATTGGTAATCTAATTAAAATTGGATGTTTGTTGTATCTTTTTTTTCTTTCTTTTCTTTGGCGATACACTAACATCGAACAGCATCTCGTCTGATGTCATTTCATGTCCCTGCGTCCAGTCATTTGTAAGACAGTTAAAAACATTGACTAATCGGACAACAGTTCATGACGTGTACTCGGTTTTGATACACAAAGGTTAGGTAGAGTCATTGTCGATTGGTCGGTTGAAAAAAAACGAACCTTGACATTACCCCATAGGCATGTCGTTATAAGTTACTGCATCATCAAAGAAAGATTAAAGAACAAACAAACATCTATTTATAGATAAATTGTGATAAAGGTTTCCATCGTTGTTATTTTTGTGCTTTGAAGCGTGGTTCGACACATGAGCAGATCATGTTGTTGTGGTTGGTAATATTATCTATCATCACTATTTGACTTTTTTCATTGCTCTCGTCATTAAAATTTCATAGCTGATGAGCTACTCATTTGACGTTAAAAACGTACATCAAATAAAACAAGCTGAACAACATTTACGTTACACGAGAAGATAGTTACGAAAATAACAACAATATAGATTCTTATAGAACTTTATTTCACCAATCATACGCCTACAAGGGGAATGTTGGGATCCCATTAACCCCGCCTGGTGTTTGCGCATGTCTCAAGCTAAGGACATGAATGTCCAACGTCATTGTCATCCCTTTTTGTGTTCAGTGAATTAAAGGTGAGAGATGATTGCTCGTTTTCTTGATATTGGTTGAATTATTGACAAGCACTTTCTCAACTGTCTTTTAATATGCGTTATAATTCCGTTCCTTTTTTATCAATAATACAGAACATGACTATAGCGAATGACAATATCAAAATACTACACTCGCATAAAGTGGTATAATTCAATTAACTGTATATGTCTATGTTATAACTGTGAAAATTAGGTCAAGTTGATGGTCTTAAAAAGGTTTTATTCCATTGTACTAATCGCTTTTAAATTCGATAGAAAAGTACACTTGTATTTAATACAATTGAATTTCAGTGTCTACGCCAAGACAATTGCCTTTTGTTATATTATTTCAGCTTAAATGAGATAGACGAACAAATATTGGAAGTTCAGCAAAGATCACGTTCAAATTATTATTCATATGAAAAATATATAGCCTAATTATTTAAAAATCAATGAATTTTATAAGTTATCTCCACAGAGTCTTATTTTCTTCTCATTTGTTAAGAATATTTTCCCTAAGGTATAAATCGTGTTAGACGCTTGTTTTTATGCCATTTAAGATTGTTGAAAGTATCTTTTTTATGGAATAGATTTAATTATACATGAAATCTTCATTTTAAGGGAAGATGATATAATTCTAATTATCTATTTAAATTCAAGCTGTCTCTTAAAAAGTTGACTTGGGAGTTTCAGTTAATTGGAGGGCGCTTATTGTAAAATGTTTGTTTGTTTGATTGTTTGTCTGATGGCGTTTAACGCCACTTTCAACAATATTTCAGTTATATCGTGATGGTCTGTTTTATTGGTGGAGGTAACCGGAGTACCTGGAGAAAACCACCGACCTGTCGCAAGTCACTGACAAACTTATCACATAATGTTGTACACCTCGTTCTGATCGATATTCGAACTCATAACATCAGTGGTGATAGGCACTGATTGCAAAGGTAGTTGTAAATCCAACTACCATACGATCACGTAAGTATTGTTCACTACAATGTTTAACACTTCTTGTTAATACACTTTTAGCTTACATTTCCATTATTCGTGCAAATTTATACGAGTGACGTTTTAGCATCATTTATTACAATTCATGATAATTAAAATAAAATACAAATGTAGTATCTGTCTAAACCGAACATCGTTAAGACCAACTGCTGTGTTTGGAATAAACAAGTATTCGGTTCATACAGGTTAAATTAACAAATATGTCTTATATTGAAACTTTATTCTAAAGTTCAGTTTATACACGATTTAGCTTTATCCAGGGGTCAGTTTGGGAAAGATTTCACTGTACTTGTGTCTGTCCTCCAACAAATTATAGCACAATTTATAATTGAGTAACTATTTGTACTAAATACAATAAAACCTGTCTAAAAAGAATCTCCTCAGAACCACCTCTTGTGGTCGGAATAGACAGGGGTGTTTGGTATATACAGTTTAAAACAACAATGATTTCCTACACTACGACATCATTTAAGGTTAGGTTTTTACAGGATTCGGTTTATTCAGTGTTCCCTTGAACAACATGACAACTAAATAATACCACACAATCAGAAGAGTTCCAGAATACTTTAGGAAAATCGTAGACATGTAGGAAAAACTGATACCCTTAACACATATACATATGACCGCTCAAAATCATGGATTGATACAGACAATTAATGAAATATGGTGAAGTTAAGCTAGAATTATGAGTCAAAAACTCCCTGCTTAGAGAAATAATACGATCATGTATGTTCTTAATGTGAGTAAAATGTCGACCCTCACATATATCTGGGTGAGCATCGTTGCTGTATAAACGTCCTAATCTTTGAAATTATAATATGGTATATTTTTTGTTATATTGTAAATATTGTCATGTGTATTTAGTATTTCTACAAGAGAGCCATTGGTCATAACTATCATTTAAATATGTGTTAGTACACAAGGCTATCGGAAGACGTAAAGACGAAACCATTATGATGTTGGAAATGCAGGTCCTGGCTTGGAACATGCAAAAACGATTAATGGGATTCTTGGAATTGACGCTAAGCGCCCAGTATCTTAATCATATAGGCCGTTATATATATTCCCATGAATAAGTTTTCAGATATAAAAAGTAAAATATGTTCATTTGATGTGTTTCAAACTTGAAATGTCTTGAAAATAAACTTCATATAACAAGCGGAAGAAAAAAATTAATCCAAATCTCGTTGATTAGCCCATAAACTTTATGGAATGAAATTCTTCAATTGTAAAGATAAAATATGAAAAATTATTGTTTGATTTACCAGTCGATATTTTTATTTTCATATCTGCGGCTAAATTTCTATTATTAATATACATTTATTCATCTGTAGTATTAACTCATTTCTGAATCTGGAAAGCATATCTACTTTAAATAAACGTTAGAGAAACCCGTTGGGACAACCAGGAAGTGACAACTAAGAGACACATCCAATATTAGACACAAGACACAGTACGAAGTCAAATAACACAAAAACCCAAAACAAAAAGCACAACTCCAAAAACTATAAAGACGAGCAACACGGACCTCATAAAAAAATTGGTTTGAACTCAACGGTAAAAGTTTTGTAGGTAACAGGGAAAAGATCCATTGCCATTTGAGTAATGAATATTTCATAACGGTCAATCAGTTCGTGATGACGACTGTAGAATTAAGGTTAAAAGTGTGTCTTTATCTGAGGTACTCTGCACTTATTACATAAATTGAAGAGTGGTTATTGATTATACTTTAACCCCAAGTGAGCACTATTTAAACTACGAGCAGTTTACAAGCAATTCATCAATGGTGCGACTGTGATTAACTATAGTGAATGAGTGATTTTTGTTTAACACCAAGTGAGTAATTTGTCAGCCATAACATGGCGAGAACGTGTTACATTTAGATGAGATGATGTCTGATTTGAACCAGACCACCATGTTTATTTGAGATTTATATAGTACTAGCGCACAGACACAGACATGTTAGCTCCACCTAGAAACATTATTCTGATTTCGAGCCAACCAGTATCTGTCCTTACTTATTAATGATGCATGCTGCTCAGAAAAGGAGTAAATATCAATATCATAGTTGGATCCGACCAGGGATCGAACACACAATGCACCACACTCTAAGCGAGTAGGCTAACCATCACACCACTGATGTAGTTGTATATAGCTAAATGTTTATGTTTTGCATGGTTTTTATTTATGGTGTTTGTTTTATTTTGGAAGCTGCAATCTAGAAAATGAAGTGTACTTGA